>BLFK01000134.1:1068224-1095724 GCA_014634185.1 Astreopora myriophthalma | reverse complement strand
ATTAGTAAAACCTTTACAGCCAAGTCATTTGAGACTCACTGGTACTTGTCATTTGTTAAGTTAACATGACAGCAAAAGATTGAAGTTGTGGGGATGATGGTGGGAATGACAATGCCGATTGTGATGAAGTTTACTTTGATAATGATGAGTATCATCCATGCACTGGTGAACTGTTGTCAAAATTGATGTATTAAAAATGATGATTTGATACCCTTTGCTTTATTTGATAAATGTTTGCAAGTATTGCCTGACACACTCACCCAGTGAGGTAATTCAGCAGAGCGAAAACAGTCTCGAGGGGCACAGAAGTGTTGTTTAGGGCAAGTTTCTTTATGGAACTCATTGCATCTTCACAATGGTCGTCAACAAATGGACCAAAGTCATCAATCCTTTGTGGCAAGTAGTTTTCACTCAGGTTGAGAAATTCCAGCTTATGAAGTTGACTGATGATTTGAACAACCTGTGGGCCAAGGACAAAGACTTCTAATTTTTCCTCGTAAAATTGATCATTTACACAACACTGGGCCCGGTTGTTCGACAGCCGATTAACGCTAACCCTCGATTAAAAAGTAACCGACATTTTAATTTCGCCCTCTGAAACACACTTTCAAAAAGTGGTTTTAGACTAAAGCGGAAGAAAAGTGTAAGTCACAAGCGACAAGCAAAAATCTTTTGAGAAAATCTTTGTGAATTTGTAAATAAACTGGAATCAAAGTTCACTCTAACCCAGGGTTAGCTTAATCAGGTTTTGAACAACTGGGCCCTGGAGAACAGATAATGTGAGTCAAGTTATTTGAAAAGAGTGATTCTTATGCCTCTGGAGGAGAGGACTAAAAGCAAGCCACAAAATAAAACAATATGACAGCTATGATTCACTATTACAGCCAAAACTGAAGGTAATGGGTGCAAGCACCAAAATTTCCTAAAATTATGGAACCATTGAAAACCAACAACCTCAACAGCAATAAATCCAGGACTCTTTTTTGTTTTCCTTTTGAAATGATAATAGACTATGTTTGTATTCTCACGGTTGCCTGAAACAAGCATGGAATAGAGGCTGATGTGGGGGAATCTTTTCAGATGCAAATTGTTTTCCCCGCTTGAGCCTCCACTGTATCCTCATTCCAGTCCAATACCGAGAATATGAATAAGGTCTGTTGAGTTACCTCTTGAAAGTCAGAGAGGTCATTTTTTGCCAGATCCAGTTCTTCTATATTTGGGCAGGTGGATGCAATTTCTCCATCGGCTCCAGCGCAGCTTATGCCACAGGCATCAAGAGTGAGGATTCTTTTATGGAAATGTTCTGATTGGCCAAATGAGGCTGCAAATTATTAACAACACTTTAAAATTATATTTTAGTACAAGTCATAGGAATTCTAAGAACTTTCAGAGTTTTTCAAATGTCAGCTCAACACATTTCATAAAATTATGCTCTTATCATGCAATGTCTTCCCCTGTACGAGGGGGTTGGGAACACTATACCCAAACAGCTTTTACAATCTACACTGTCCCCTGTCAGGAGATTTTGATGTCCACTGATAGCCTGATGGTTTTGACTGCCTGAGATGTTTACAGGGTAGGGATTTTGACTATTTGGGGTTTCCCCAGGGAGTGGATGTTGATCATTTGAAATTCCTTCTTGTTGCCCACCCCCTTCCCCATGGGGAGGACATTGGTAACTGCATTAAAACCATGAGGGTTTATTTTCTACTGCACTGCAAGTTACGCATTTTTTTTCTTTCAAATTTGACAGGATGTAGTCTACATTGAATTTCGAAAATGAGGCTTGCTAATTTATGAACTCTTTTCTGTGAAAGACACTCACTTGCTAAGTGATCTCACCTTTGTGCTTCGGAGAACCAGTTATGTGGATTTTCTGAATAAAACTAAGTTCTTCGTCTTCATCTTGGCTGTATTTATTTACTAAAGCTTCTTTGAACGAAACCCGCTTCTTTCCAGCTTCCAAATCCACCATGACTACATCAAATGGCAGCGAAAAACACTTGTTTGCATACACAAAGGCTTGGATCTGGACCGTTATTTTCTGCGTAAAAATCAACCAATTTTGCTGATCTTTCAGAAATTCTGGCAAATGCCCTGTGGAAAGCCACGCGAGAAGGCAATCATGTTAACCAGTCACGCAAATCAAGAAAGCAAATTGTTGCATTTAATTGTTAAATACCTCTCCCTTTCTCCTCCCAGGTCAGCTCTGAAATCCCTGAATATTTTCGGCGTATTTCCCTCCGATTTTTCGTTTGAAAATAGCTACTGCTCTCGTTTGTTTTTGTTTACGAACGACCGCAAAGGATCAAGGAAATTGAATGAGAGAGGCTGGTTCGGCAAAGGGTCCTTGTTATTCCCAGTCCTTCAAGAAACTCACGGTCTTTTTTTGTCGTGAGTCAAACGGCTGCGGCCTTGAAGATCGTTCAATGTTTCTTGTTAGGAATCAAGTCCTAGCGATCTACTTATACTCTGTCTAAAGCTTGCTCAGTGGATAGAATGCTGAGCTCTGCGATTTTTGCAAGAATAGCATTCTATCCCTCTTTATTATGGGGCATAGCTACAGAGAGTTCGACCAAGAGATGGTACGATCGGATAGACACTCACGTGATATTGGGAGCATTACCTTTTAAAAGCCAGACAAAGGAAGTAAGTGTGTATGCTGTAAACCAAATCAAATCACTCTGTACCCCAAGGTGCCGGGGTGGGTTGGGGTGGAGGGTGGGGTCAGATGGGAGTAGATGGGGGTAGATGGAAAGCAGCCCCAGGGGTACTGCTGGAAAACACCCCCAACCCCCCACCCCCCACCCCCAAAAACAATTTTACTCATCCCTTGGGAACTACTTTGATCATGGCAATCCCCTAGAAGTTTTTTTTTTTCTTTTTAAGTTTTTTTTTTCTTTTTCCTTTTAGCCTTATTTGCTATGCACATGCTTGGAGAGACAATCTTTTGAACTAAAATAGAGTTTGATGTGAAGTGTCATGTCTCTTCTAAAGAAAGTGTGTCAGTACAATGGTGGTGTAAGGGTTAGAAAGAGGTAAGCTAGAGAAAGGCATGTGACAATGTGCTGACTTCTTTGCAACTTAACTTTGTTCTGTTTGCTTTCAGCTTGTGGAAAATGAGAATGTCAGAGGAGTTGTAACCATGAATGAAGATTATGAAACAAGATATTTTGCCAACAGCAAGCAGGTTTTCTACTTTCTCATACAATTCATTGTATTAAAGGGCACCCTCATGTTATCCATCAGTGAAGTGGGTAATTACTCCGAAAAAAACTTCAGTTCTGACGAGTTGAACATATTACCCTCTTAGGCCTGTTATCAGTGGTTAGGGGTTACTCGTGGGAGCTAGACCATTAAATGGCCTAGCTCCCACGAGTCTCCTGTAGCTCTGTGTTAAGACACCGCTCTGTAACAGACCCAGTGGCATCTATATTCTCACTGGGTTTTCAGATAAAAACGTCACCGGGTCTGCAAATTTTGTGTCAGGTCACTGTTTTGCCTTTTTCAAACATACAGAAGTGATATATGCTGGGTATGTAAAAGTCACACCAGGGAAGCCACAAACTGGCCAGTTAAAATTAAATATTTCACGAGGTACTGGGGAGGCTAAATTTTCACTGGATGAAAGGAAAAAATCCACTGGGTCGGGTTTCACTGGGTCTGTTACAGAGGGGTGTGTTCAGGTAACTGAACCAATAATTATTAGAAACTCATAGGTTCAGTTCCTTCATCATTTCAAGTTTGTGAAAGGATGAATTCGCCTATCGATTAATTACATCAGATTAAGCCAAAGATTTCATCCAGTAATGTATTAATTTATAGATGATTTCTGATTTTCTTCTTTTGAACAGGAATGGTCGGATTGGGGTGTAACTCAGCTGCAGCTAGCCACAGTAGATTTCAACAATGCACCGTCCCAAGAGATGCTTCAAAGGGGAGTAGAATTTATAGAAGAAATGAATCTCAACAAGAACAGTGTATATGTTCACTGTAAGGCTGGCAGAGGACGAAGCACTACACTTGTGGCTTGTTACCTCATGAAGGTAATCTTGGTCATAATCCGGGGTCTCCCAGGGGTTTTGGGGAGTGTACAAGGGAACATGGCTAATTTGAACTGGGGAATAGGGGAACAAAGACAAAATATCTCAGGGAACAAGGGAACATAAACCATTTTAGGGATCAAAAAGCTGGGAACAAGTTCAGAATTAATTTCAGAAACAACGCTTATGTCCAGAATTTCACCTAGTTAGATGCACGCTCATTTTTTATATTCATCACGAGGTGTCCTGTTAAGTCTAAGTGCCTAGTGTCCACTTTTAACCATAAGGTTAGTGTTAGCGTTTGGGTTATTTTTAGGATAGGGTAAATGCAACTGTTTATGTTTACATGAAAAGCAGAGTTTGGGGAACACTTTGTGACATTTATTGCCTGTATTTCTGGACACAAGTGACATTCAACCTGAGGAGAAGAGCAAGGGGACACTTTGTGATGCTTATTAAAATCTGCGTGCATCTAATTAAGTGCAGTTCTGGACATTTCTGGGGAACAAGGGAACAGCAGCAAATTTTTAAGGGGAGCAAGGGAACAAGGACCACCACTGAGAGGCCCTCATAACCACTGGGCTTACTGTTGTGACTGGAAAGTCATTTTCAGCAGGGGTGCAGTGAGAGCACTGGCCTCCCACCAATGTGCCCCAAGTTCAAATCCCAGACTTCGCTGTAGCGTCATACGCGGGTTGATTTTCTTGTTGGCCCTCCATTCTGCGCCGAGAGGTTTTCTTCTACGTACTCCAGTTTTCCTCTCTCATCATCAACTTCCAGTCAACATCCATCGCTCAAAAATCCTTTCGCTTAAGCTCCCTTATATCCTTTTTACCACAGCAGAAATAAACTTTCTTTAAACCCTCTGACTTTTTTATTATTATTATTATTATTATTATTATTATTATTATTATTATTATTATTTCTGATTTGTTCCCAAAGGCCAAGAGACTCACACCAGAAGGAGCACGTCAGATCATCAAAAACAAAAGACCTCACATCCTGCTTTCCCCTCGGCAATGGAAGGCCATTAAACTCTTTCATAAAAACCTGTGTGAAGGGGATGGTCCTACCAGATAACACAAATTTTGAGAGACCAGTTTTTGCAACACAGGACAGTGAAAAAAACGTGTGTGGACTACATAAATAGTAGTGCAAGTGTGATACCAATAGGACCTCGTTTTAAAGACAGTGGCCAAAAAAACTTGTGAAGTACAGACCCAATAAAGAGAAGTCCGTCACTAAAACGTTTTGCAATATTTTTTCTTTGAGAAGTGGTTACAATCATGTATATTTTTTTAATTTATCGACAGGCTGTTCAATATACGATATTGCAAAATATTTTTCATTTTTCACTGATTAATTTTTCCAGCTCATTTTGGTTGTTTGATGAGAAAAATGTATTTGTGTCATCAGCAAAAATTCTGAAATTTCAGCGCATTTTGGGAGATCATTGATGTACAACAGAAATAAAAGGGGATCAAGAGTGAAGCCCAGAAGGATCTTGCAGGTAATATCCACCATGCTTTCTCTGGCATTCTACATGGCGACATTCTTGCTCCTTATTTGTTCAAAATTGTTCTGGACTATGTGCTGTGAGAAGCTATACGGGTGACAAGGAAAGTCTTGGACTAACAATCAAGCCAAGGCAAAGTCGCAGAGTCGAAGCTGAAAAAGTCATTGACCTAAACTTTGCAGACGACTTTGCTCTTTTTGTTCTGTGGAGAACTTTAAGTACTGATCTCGGTTCATGGATTAGTGACTCAGAACATCACTTAAAAGTCAGAAAGGCCTCTGCTTGGATAGCTTGCAACAAAATGAGAAAAGTATGCACTTCTAAACTACCACGAACAACAAAGACCAGACTGTTTCGAGCAACTGTGGAATCTGTTTTGCTTTATGGGAGTGAAATGTGGACCATGACCAAGAAGCTAGAGTCAATGGATGCTACACTAGAATGCTGCAAAAATCCCTGAGCGT
Source organism: Astreopora myriophthalma (assembly GCA_014634185.1). Lineage (NCBI taxonomy): Eukaryota > Metazoa > Cnidaria > Anthozoa > Scleractinia > Acroporidae > Astreopora > Astreopora myriophthalma. Next base: position 1,089,701 of record BLFK01000134.1, on the reverse strand, counting down.
CCATTGGCAACAACATATGACCAATCAGGAACTCTACAGGAGTCTACCAAGAGTCAGTGAAACAATCTGTGTGAGAAGACTAAGACTAGCTGGTGATTGCGCTTGTCAGGTTGAAGAAAAGGCTTCAAATTTAATTCGAATTCAACCTAGGTCGCCTTACAGTCTTTGACGACTTAGCACACGGTACAGTAAGTTTCGCTAGTGTATGGTTACAATGATGTGTCGATCACACGATCGCATTGTTGGAATTATATCCGTTGCGGAATCGTAAGACGTTTGGTTACCTATATACTAGCTATGCAATGCTTTCGAGTGGTATACCGTGAAATATCCCACGAGTGACTTGATTTTTCTTAGTATACACACGAGCCTTTAGGCGAGTGTGTATACAAAGCAAAATCAAGTCACGAGTGGGATATTCACGGTATACCACGAGAAAGCTTTGCATAACTAATTTATCCCATGCCACTCATTGAATTAGCACAAAACGTCACTCTTCAATGCTTTAACAGCAAATAAAATCAGTTAAAAAATATTCAACAGAATGGCAACGTTTCTTAATTAAAAAATAAAAATATATAAATAGGTACTGCTCATTAAATGTATAAAAGCCTTTGTAGGCCGCAAGGAACGCCGGGATTCTTTCGTGGAATACTACCCGTTGCATACCGCAGAATATGCAACGGGTTTCTAGCTTTTTGATGGACTGTATTCTCTATGGCATGGGATAAATAACAGTTTTTCACGCACCCTTTTTACCCGGAAAGTGGCGGCGACAGGGGAGGGGGGTACTCCCCTATATAAGCTACATAGATACATGTATATGCCACCCCGAGGGGTATGGTTTTTGAGCCGTTTTGTTCTGAAAACGGGTATAGATTTTGATCATTATGGTCTGAAATGGGGTATAGTTTTCAAGGGAACCACAATAGCATATAAATGTATTTGTTTTTTCCACTCCAAGTGATTAGTAAAGTAATAGGTTCACAAAGTAAGTACGCCTTTCAGAAGCTAGGTCTGAAAACAGGTATGGATTTTAGAGGTCAGCTCTGAAAACGGGTGTGGAAGGTAGCATATATTTGTGTGAAATAGGGTCAGGATTTGGAGAACCGGGCAGCAAACCCCTTATCAAGAATTCCAAGGAGTACCCCTCCTCCTCCAGGCGAAACTTTTGCTCCCAAAAACACAGAAGTCCTTCTTTATGTCCTTTACTTGTGTCCAAACCATTCTTTTAAATTTAACAGGAAGATATCAAATGATTTTTTACAGGAAGAACCATCCATAATGCATTTTTGGCCATGTCTTCAAGATCAGGTCTGAAAATTTGAAAAATGTAGCCTAAATTTTTCAAAATGCGTCCGTTTCCATCCTTGCCATCGTAAAAACAGAAGACAGTAAATAGTCTTAGTGCAGTAACATGGTCGTCGATAAGCAAACTGCATTATTTTGGGTTTTCACTGATTTAAAGACGTCTTTTAGCATTCTACAGTGAGGCCAAAATAGCATGACAGAGCTCCTTTAAATCTCTGTATGGAATCTTGTGTCAGTAACTTTTTTCTGTGTGTGTGCGGACGCTTCTCTTTGCGTATGTGTCAGTACGGACTTTTGTGCTTGGCTGCTTGCACTTTTGGTGTCTGTATGAGAAATTTTAATTGTGCTTGTGTTTCTAAATGTCTTTCAATATCAGAAGACTTTTCTCGCCAACGTATTTCGTCTTAAAAGCGCCTTAGTTGGAAAGGAAAACGGGTAGTCGTTAATTTCGGTTTAACTGCCGAGAATGTTAGATTACTAAGATTATATTACTCGTGAGATTACTATGAATGGTTCTCTTGTTGGGGATAGTTATACTAGTGAAACACAAGAGGGAACGCGAGACTAACTGCCTCCCGCGAGGTGTCCCGACGATGAAGCGCGGTAACTCCATCGTTTACGAATAGAATGGACTACTAATAGCTTGCTGTCGACGTCGATTCCGGATTGTTTACCAATGAAGAACGATTTTTCACGGAAGGTTAGTATTAATTAACTTCGAACAACTGGGCCCCAGTCATTTGTCCTTCAGTATGGCGTTAAACGTGAAGTGTATGGCGTTAAATGTGAAGTGTATGGCGTTAAATGTGGAGTGTATGGCGTTAAATGTGAAGTGTATGGCGTTAAATGTGAATCCTTCGTTTCGAAGGGTATTGTTGTAGGTAAAATCGAGTTTCAGGTTTAACCCGTTTTTATCTAGGCTAAAACGGGTCAACCACATTCCCAGGGCTTTTCTCGGCCGAGGAAGGCCCTGGGAACGAGGATGAAAACGGGCTTTTCAGGTTTTTCTGGTTTTTACGTCTGGTTTAACGGGTTTAGCCTAAATAAAAAAAACAAACCTGACAACCGAGTTTACATGTCCGTCTCCATATTCTTGTACATTTAATCAATGAACCTTATGTGAACTTCTTTCCACGTTTACTCTGATTATTCCACTGATTACACTGTTGTCTGCATTTGTTTCATAGGTCGCCCGTATTTGACGTGAATTCACCACAGAATCCCAGGGATAACCAAGAATTTGTCAAAGAAGATTCACCATTAATATTAACGAATAATCACAAGATTTTTTCATAGACCAATTGTCAGTTGAGGGTCAAAAGTAATTACGCGATTCCTTGGGTTTTGCTTTTGGTCTGCTCTATGATTGAACAAAAATACTCGCGCAAATTTCAACCAATCAGATGGAAAACTAAAGCCAATTCCGACTTAGTCGCTCTCGTTTTCCCGCGCTTGGTGCCGGCCGCGTTTACTTGTTTTGCGTTCTGATTGGCTAGTAAAACCAATCAGCGAATGACTTCGTTTTGTGATTGGCTGAAAGGTGTATTTCCTTCAGAAGGTGATTGGCTCTTTAATTACTTTGGTTTTGGTTTTACGACACTCAACCGCGCTAAATGTGGATCTGGTTCGTAATAGGCCATTTCCGAATTCACGGTAGCCTCTTTTTCAAAGCGAGTCTAAGTGCAATAGTTTTGTGATGGTAATTAGTTTCAGTTTGCATATGATTAACAACTCATTTGCATAAGAAAGACTTCGCACTTAGACTCGCTTTGGAAAAGAGGCTTAAGTGAATTCGGAAATGGCTTATTTTATAACCCCCGTTTAAAATCAGAATCCTTTGCATGCTGTCTTTTTATTTTCATTCATTTGTACATGTGTCGTTATATTACAATACAACACTTACGTGAATTTTCGATGAAAGAAATACTTTTATCCTAACAAATTCTTTATCCACGTTGTTTGTAGTCAAGCCACTTTTACGTGATATAATAAAGGAATTTAATTACACATATTCACTGTTCTCGTTATTACTTCTGTAAGACTGTTGTATTTACAATTTCTTAACTCCCCACTCTTAACTCCACTGCTCTTGTTTTCTTGTTTTGTTTTTTTAATTGGAGGGTCCTATTTGTAACAAATAAGACAGGAAGTGTCTTTTTACTCCCGACTCTTGACTCCACAGCTCTTGTTTGCTAAATTGGAGGGTCCCTTTTGTAACAAATAAGACAGAGATAAAGTTTAGCAAGCAGGTCTTAACGTAAAGTCTCATCTGAAGGAAAGCAAAAGACACGACACAATACATTCTAGCTGTAAAAAGTAGTCATGAAAACCAGCCCCAAACAATAAAACGAAACAACAGATTTTCGGAATGACGTCACCTTTCTTGTAAATTAATTTGCATTTGTATTTGCATATTACCTCCTCCTGATAACGAGGCTTTCCTTATTTGCATATGACCTCGTCTTTAAAACGAGGCTATGTTCAAGGCCCACATATAATCTATGCTTTGGTTTTGCTTTGGTTTTGCTTTATTATGTACTGTAACCGTTGTAAAAAATGTTAAATAAAATGAACCGTGAGTTACACGTACAGGCAGCTATTTTCAACCTTTTTTTTGAACGAAACTACTATAAAGTGCTCTTCCCGCACTTGTAGAATAAATTTTCCAACCATCATCACCGCAGTCTGCTTGGCACAGGTGATAGTGGGATGGACTTCAGTGCGAGAGGTGGTGAGTTCGAGTCATAGGCGGGGCACATCAACGTCAGCGGGGCACATCAGCATCAACGGGGCACATCAGCGTCTGCAAAAAAAGGTAAAGTACATAAGAAATATCCACGAAAAAGGCAAGTGATGATGTGGAGAGTGGTAAAAAAAGGAGGCGATGAAACGGTGGAAGATAAGAAAAGGTACAACATCACGAAGACGACAAGATGACAGGCGGACATTACGACAAGCAGAACATGAAGAAGAAGGACATCAAGACGAAAATGACAAGAAGGGGGGTCATCTGGGGCAGACAAAAATAACAAGGGGGCTCATCAGGGTCATAAAGGGCAGAAGGACAAGAAGAGGGGTCATAAAGGGCAGAAGGACAAGAAGAGGGGTCATCAAGGGCAGAAGAACAACAAGGGGGGTCATCAAGGGCAGAAGAATAAGAAGAGAGGTCCACAGGGGAGAGGAGGGAAAGAGGGAAAGAGGGGAAGGGGAGAGGAGGGAAAGAGGGGAAGGGAGAAAAATATTTTTTTTGAATTTTATTTTTCGAAAAAAATTTTAAAAATGTGGCAGGCAGCAACTTCAACCAATCAGATTGCAGGATTTAGCTCACATGACCAAAATTGGCCAATCAGAGAACTGGAATTTTGCATTCCAACATGCTGGTCCACATGCAAATTTATAGCTCTCTGATTGGTCAATTTTGGTCACATGATCTAAATCCTGCAACCTGATTGGCTGAAGTTGCTGCCTGCCATATTTTGCGTCAACATGGCGTTTTGTACTGTATCAAAACATACGAAATTCTCGCTCTCTGATTGGTCAATTTTGGTCACGTGATCTAAATCCTGCAATCTGATTGGTTTAAGTTGCTGCCTGCCATATTTTGCGTCAACATGGCGTTTTGTACCGTATTAAAACATACGAAATTCTCGCTCTCTGATTGGTCAATTTTGGTCACGTGTTCTAAATCCAGAATCCTGATTGGCTGAAGTTGCTGCCTGCCATATTTTGCGTCAACATGGCGTTTTGTACCGTATCAAAACATACGAAATTCTCGCTCTCTGATTGGTCAATTTTGGTCACGTGTTCTAAATCCTGCAATCTGATTGGTTTAAGTTGCTGCCTGCCATATTTTGCGTCAACATGGCGTTTTGTACTGTATCTAAACATACGAAATTCTCGCTCTCTGATTGGTCAATTTTGGTCACGTGATCTAAATGCTGAAACCTGATTGGCTGAAGTTGCTGCCTGCCATATTTTGCGTCAACATGGCGTTTTGTACTGTATCAAAACATACGAAATTCTCGCTCTCTGATTGGTAGATTTTGGTCACGTGGTCTAAATACTGCAAGCTGATTGGCTAAATTTGTTGCCTGTTTGTTTTTGAATTTTCCAAATTGTAAACAAGCAAAACAAAGGAAACAGTCAAACACCGGCTGTGTTTTATCCATTTTTACCCAACTAAGTCTACTTGAGGAATTAAATACCCTACCGTAAATGAAGTTTGATACCACAACTACTATTTTGCTGTGATTCGCGTTCGTAAGCTTATTATCAAACTCCGAAATTCCAAAACATATTTTGTTCAATCTCTGAGCTTGGCGCACTTAGCGTACTGGACAAAATAGAGTAACCATTGTTTGTAAGTCATTGAATTTTGGCTCGGCATTGTTTCTTGTTTTTGTTCCTTCACTTTTTCTTTTGTTTTAGGTCATCTGTGTCTGCTGCACCAAAGCCCATCGAAGTTGAATTGCTTTGTTTTGAACTTGATCTCTGCATTTTGATGGTTGTAACGATCCAGATTTGAATAAATGTTTTCGCTTAACAAAAGATGTTCCCACTGGGAACTGGTCGACCTTATTGTTTTGCTTATTCCCACAGAAAGTGGATATCCTGGGAAACAATATAGTTATTCCGGATGGAAAACGGAAAACACTACCGACCCAAAATTCAGTGACTCGCAAACAATGGTTACTCTTCTGTGTCCAGCACCCGATAAAGGCACCAACTGATGATCGACATCCAAATTTGAATAAAGGTTTTCGTTTAAACAAAAGATGTTCCTACCGGGAACTGGTCGATGTTATTGTATTGCTCATTCCCACTGAAAGTAGACGTCGCAGAAAACAATAGAATTATGCTCGATGAGAAAAGGTTTTTACCCGTCGTAACAGACACAGATGACTCGAAACAAAAGAAAACATAAACAACAAACAATGGCTATTCTATTGTGTTCGGTGCGCGAAGTAGGAGCCAAGCTCAGAGATTGAATATAATATCTTACAATTCCTGATTTTCCTAGCGGGTCTATAAACAGGAAACACGGCATAATAGTAGATTAGGTATCAAACTTAATTCACGGAAGGGCAGCTAATTCGCAAATGGGATAATTTCCGTTAAAATGGATAAAATGTAGCCGATGTTTGGCCATTGTCCGCCATTTTCTTTGTTGTTTTGCCTGTTCCAATTACGGTCGTTCAAAAACAAATGCCCAGTAACCAGAGAGCAAACTTTGAAAACTTACGAAACATTCCCTTAGAATCCCTTAATAGTAGCGTTCTCTCTTACCTCTTTAGTCTGAAAGCATTGAGTCCGCCAAGCTTGGATGAGGTCGCTCCGTCAGAATCAGCCCATAATACTTTTTGTCCTCTACATTTTCCGCACTGTCTTGTGCATGTTTACTACCATAGTATCTGAGCGCTACAGTGTCAACAATCGTCACAGCACCAAAGACAATGATCTGAGGGGTGACTCTCAGGCACTGCGACCAGAAAATCCATCTAAATTCACTCAAGTACTGTAATGACCTCGGAGAGGAAATGTTCTAGCTTAGATCTAGTCTTAGTAACTCGAACATAACATTAAAGGTGGTCAGAGAACAACCGGAAACTCGAACTAATTGTCCAAATAATTCAGTATATATTATATATTTAAATTTTATGTGTACTATTATAAGTAAACCAAATGGCAACAACGCTTGTTCCTGAGTATTTAATTGTGTAACCCACTTACTCTTCGCAAAGAGTAGGGGACGTCTTCGTAGTCCCCGATGTGTTGCTCAATCTTTCATAAGTGAGTGGCCTGGGTGGGTGAAATTAAATGTGGACTCCCAGCGGCTGCCTGAATGAAGCGCCTTTGCGCGCTAACGTTTGCCTCTTAAACCCAAAAAAGAAGCATTGTATAAGAACACACATGTGCGTTGTCTGCTTACTCACTGAACGGACAACATTACAATACAATGACAGTGGGATTGACCAAATCAACTCATATTGGATTGGCCCATGAACATACGTTGATCTCACGATCAAGTTTCTGTTAGTTTGACATCAGTTGAAGAAAATTAAGCAACCGACTATACTGGCTTAGAAGTGATATACATGGTCGGTTCAACCTGCATTCCTTACCAGTATAACAGTGTAAGGTGTCGCGATTGTTCCCAGAAGAGTGTTATTTGTCCAACAAGCACAAACCGCAAGATTCCTGACAAAGGAGTCAGTTTGTAAACTGGCATTTGACATTAAATTGATTGCAGTACTTTGGTTCAAAGGGAGATGCTATAAAAATATAAAGTCGATGACTTTACTCGGCGGCGGCGCTGACGATTCGAGTAAATACAGAAATTGTAACAGCTATATATACTGAGAAATGATATGCTTACCTCAGGGATAAGCACTTGATCCACTTCATTAATGTAACGTCAAATGTTTCCACCTCCCGTTTTTGGTCTGAAATTCAGTAAAGGATGAAAAATGAATACGTGTCTCTCACGGTGAAGCTTCAAACTGTCATCTCACTGCGCGCGAACGTAGTCAATACGAATGCCGAATTTTCAGGACTTGGAAGGAATTACTCAGTTAACTCTACGCGCAATAAAAAAAAATCTTACAAACCCACAGGCTACAGGCTAACTGCCTTACCACCTCACAACCATAAGGCCTTACCGCCTTATATTCCTCCCAAGGCTACAGGCATTACCGCCTTACCGCCTCACAACCACAAGGCCTTACCGCCTTGTAACCCACACACAACCACAAGGCCTTACCGCCTTGTAACCCACACACAACCACAAGGCCTTACCGCCTTGTAACCCACACACAACCACAAGGCCTTACCGCCTTGTAACCCACACACAAACCCCAAGGCCTTACCGCCTTAGGAACAACCCGATCATATCCCTGTTTCGTACCTCAATTTATAATCGCAGAGTTTGATTGTCGCTCAGTTGTGGGACAGACTAGATTTTGTTCACATTAGATTAAGTCATTTTTTGTGGTTGCTCTTTTTCCCTCGGACTGGAATCTCTCATTTTACACACACACACATAAACACAGCGTTTTCATGGCGGCGAAGTGAAGCCTAAATTTGAAAGTTTCGATTGTACGCATGCGCAAGAGCAAGGAGAAAATTGACGGTCAGAGCAAGTCACAGCAGCACCAAACTAAAAAATCGCTATTGTTAAGAAGTGAATTTGAAAAGGTTACCACACCCATTGTCACCTAATTTCACGGCATAATAGTTTAAAAGAAAGCACGGCACATCGACTCTGACATAAAATTGTGGCACCAGTACTTTTTATCCAACACACCGATCAACATTTTACACACATTTCAGTATGCCCCTGTAATATTTTTTCCCAACAGATAACCTACTTCCTTCGTAATCGAGATTCTTGGCTAAGGCATTGAATGTGCAAGAACTTAAAATGTACGTGAAATCGGCACAACAAAGGCCAAGCTCTTGTTGTTCTTTGATGATCTTCTTTGCTACAAAGTTATTGGTATAATGCATTAAACACTTCTTGTGTGATCTCAACACTAATTATTTTTAGAGAGTATAAAAACCACTCAACTTACACGTTTTCAGATAAGAACTCGAGATGAATACCAGGCTCGGCATATGGCTGTGGAAACAACGTCAGGTATGGCTCGCCTGTTGGATTACAGATGTGCCACAGTAAACCAAATTCACCAAGATCACCAGCTCCACCCTGTGGAAAGAACAATCACCTTAACATGGTCACATGATTGACAAAACACAGCCGCAATATAAAATCATTCCTTTAATTCTACTGCGTCCTGTACAACTGGATTCGTTCAAGAATCTCTCCACTTTGCCTTTGTGGTTGCTACAATATGACAAAGGTTCAAATGGTGTACGCAAGAAATTTATTAAGTATATTTGACTGTGTAACACTTACGACGCACTGTTTCACCATGATGGTCCGGGCTAGCGCTTGTTTCCATCACTCAAACTAACAGTTCGCATTTACTTTAAGTTACACGAGGTAAAATTTACTTCTAAAATTTACTTCTAAAATTTATTTCTGACACGGCATTCAGCCGACGAGCTTTCGGTTTTTCGATTGCGGTCTTGAGCACTAACGCGCCTTCCCAGTTTCCCTTTTGGTGTAACTACGTTCAAAACTTAGTCATTACTATTGAAGATTTGGTTGATAACGTATGGGATAAACGAATCAAAGCCAGTGATACATATCTAAAAGAAACCAAATGTTATTAAGAAAGCTCGCGAAGTGGCTGAAATTTGTTTTTGATCAACTATCCATGCTATTTGCAATTTTTGCTCCGGTTTTCCAGGCTCAGCTATCAATCTACGTAGTAAAGCAACTTCAGTTATACTTCGAAGATGCCGAACAATTACGGAAGGAGAGAGCTACAGCACCGGGGGGAGGATATGAAGGGGTGGCGATGCTCGTCGAAAATTTTGAATTAAACCCCTAAAAGAGACCAATTTGGGCGGGGCCCAAGCCTTTTCCATAGGTTCTGCGTCTATTTGCATTTTTGCAGACCAGACAAACGCGTGCTGCCTTGTTGTTGCTCTCCAACACCTTTTGTGTTCCCGCTTTACTAAAGTATCGAGCACTTTCACCTGGCTTTCATCGCCACGAGGTTTTGTTTATATTAAATATGTACATTTTTATATTTCTTCGCGTGCAACCCTAATCGAGACTTTCACGGCTAAATATAATGGCGTTTTGCCCAGAACACCCTAGGTGAGAACAAAATCCGAAATTTATACCCTCGAGCGAGACGACAAGCATCCCCGCCCTTTCATATGTGACTGCTCCCCCCCACCCAGCCCCCTGGGCTTCAGCAAAAGAATGTTATATTTTATCTGCTTTAATCTACATTGAGGCTGCTTCACTACATAAAAGGTTTAAAAATCAAATTCCACCGGATGCTGCTATACTGCAACATAATGCATTATTCTCGAAAGTCTCTACAACCGAAGACGACGACTGTGACATTTTGAGGGTAACATCTAGGCCTAGAAAAAAAAAATCCGTTGTTTTGTTTTGTTTTGTTTTTTCTTTTTTTTGTTTTGTTTTTTTTTTGTTTTTTTAGGCTTTTTAGAGTCAAACGGGATTTTTAGAAAATTTAAGGATCTTTAGAGACAATGTTTAGAAAAATACAGCCGGTAGCATAAAAACAAATTTGAGTGGTTCTTGCTAGCTGCTTAAACTCTGCTAACTGCTTACTGTCCTTATTGTTTGTTTGAAAGAAATATGTAATGCAACAAACCACATAACATTGTCTAGTAAATAAATTATCATTTTAAATCAGTTTGAAGGTGCTTCCATGCAATTTGACCACAGGAATCCTGCATTTTATGCAAATTATGTGATTACTTCGAAAAATAAATTTCATATAAATCAGGATTTTTAGAAAAAAATTTCGAGACTTTTAGAGACAAAATTGGGATTTATAGGCATTTCTTTGGAGAAATTTGGGATAGATTTTCAGGCCATTTTTCACGATTTTGGTATCTAGGCCTAGTAACATCATGCAGCAAGTTGCATTGACCTTCGACATAGAAGCAAGACAGAAACTTGGGGGCGGAAAAGTGTACAACCAGTGGCGGATCCAGACCTTGAGCTAAGGGGGGGAGCTGTTTTTTTTGCTATCGCTTGCCCTGCCGGCTTTTCTTCCTTCTATGTTTTTTCATTATTATTATTTTTTTTTGCCAAAATAAGGGGGGGCCCAGGCCCCCCCAGGCCCCTCCCCTAGATCCGCCACTGACAACTACCTGATTGAACCTTTTGAATCCATCTTCATCTTGAGAAAACTGGCTCACATGGAAAATAGTCTACCTCTCTTTATTTCCATATATGGTTCATAACTTTGCCGTTCCGTGAGGGAAGGTGTGGTATCATTCTCTCAAAATAGTCACATCACAACAGCAACTTTCTTCTCAAGACAACAGAAGTCTTCTTAACCCAGAAAGACAGCAACATAGTTTACAGTTCTAATGATGACTGTTGCTAACAAATGCCATAGACATCACTCTCTCAGCTGTCCTTTCAAATTTGTACATCAGAAAACATCCCTAATGTCATCAACAACAGTTTTGGCTGTTGTTCTTGATGTATGCACAGGATGATACAAATACAGCTTAACAAGTTCATTACTTACAGCAGTGTTAAGGTGTGGAGACCTCAAGGTCAGTCAGCAGCAAGGAGATGCATGAAGGAGTATCATCTTCCACTGGCTGATGTCTGCTACATGACAAGAACAAAACAATTCTCAAGTCAGTGATCCTCTCACTTTGTCTGATTATTTTGATCCTAAAATGATACAGCATGTAAAACCTTCATTTGAAAACAAAAATAAGCCCTGATTAAACATCGGTACAAACAAAAAATAGAACTTTTAAGGAACTGTTCAATAAAGAGCTGATCTCTAAAGCAGACTCTTAACATTAAAGCTCTTTGAACCTTTTAACTCCCAATGATGCCTCTTATAGATTTTACTGTCTGATGCCAGACGATTTACTTGTCACTGGGGGACCCCTTGGGGCATTAACGGTTAAGGTGCCTTTTCTTACTAACTCCCCCCTCTAATTTGCCCTCCCCTTTGCTATGAACATGTCTGACTCTTAAAGGCCCCACTTCCCTGCCCCTTAAGAGAACACTATTTCATAACTGACCCATGAAGATGTTCCTGAATTAAAAATTGACTCTGGCAATATCAAGGATGAAGGGGTTGAAATTAGACCCTTAGTAATAACTGAAGAACTGAACTTGTCATTGCTGCACTTGCACAAGGTCTTTCACAGGTCCAGATCCTTGAAGATCTTTAAGGATTCTCAAAGGTCCTGTGAGTTTTTCACCATGCAGGGTTGCCCCATCCCTGACCTCCTTTGCATAGTGCCTCACTGATTTAGGAGTGCAAATTAAAGCACTGGTGCATATTCAGTATACAATGTACTACAAGTGAACGCCTTGAAGAATGCTTAGTGCTAAAACGATCTGTTATTACCGTGAGCGAATAAAGCTATAGACAAGGTTTGATCAAAACATTAACTCAGCAATTGACTTCAAACCAAAATCCCCAAATCTTTAACTAACCATACAGGCTGAAACATGGTCATTTGAGTCATAGACTCAATTCTATGCATGTTCTGATTGGCTCTCACTTATGATATATTAGAGGACAGACTCCTAATATTCAAAATATAGAAAAACAAAAGAAAAGATCCATAGATGACATCAACTAGGAGCTCATAAGTGAGAACCAAACAAATCACGTGTACAATTGAGATTATTTTAAAAACTGAAAGCGCTTGCTGTCCGGCTGGTACTAATTTACAGGTCACAGGTCACAGGTCATTGTTTTACTAATAGTGGAGCAACCCTAACCCCTTCCTAATGCTAACCTTAGGCCTAAACATCTTAGTGTAGTATTTAGGCCTAAGCTTAGCATAGGAAGGGGTTAGGGTTGCTCCACTATTAGTAAAACAATGACCTGTGACCTGTAAGAAATACCAGCCACTTGCTGTCAACATCCCTGGATCCTCTCCCAAACATCATTTATGGAGGCTCAAAGGAGTTAATTTAGCCAAGCGTGTGCGCATAAACAACACACGATATACCTGAGCTGCTTAAAAAGTCAAAGCACACGCAGGTCCAGAAATAAAATATGAGCAAAAATCAGGAGAACCAGATAAAAAGTTTACTAAGTTTGGTGAGCTGAAATCTCGAAAGTTCGCTCACTGACCTACCCTCATTTGTTGCATACAAGTAAGATTTCTCATTTCGTATTTCTGGAGGAACTTTTTAAAAAAATGTCTAGTGGAAAGTTTTTTCATCTTCCTCAAGCTTTTTCATACATACTCAAATTCTACTAAGTAGTTTTTCCAAATATCCCATATCAGGTCAGAGAAATTGATGGGGTTTAAGAATTATACCACCGGTCACTGAATTGATTTTTGAGATATTTTTCAAACACTGTGTTTTAGAGTGTCTCTGAGCACTGCTCTGCCGTTACCATAGCAACAACAGGGACCTAGCACACCCTTAAATAAATAATCATGATGGTGTTATACAGAGGTCAAGACGCTTCCCTTCTAAAAGGATCAATAGTTTTGTAATCTTTATCCAATTGACACCCTCTATTAACTGTGGAAAACCCTTTCGACCCTCCTTAAAACCCGTTAAAACAGAGTCAAGGACGTACCGCCGAAGCTTTATGTTGCCACGTGGAAATTTGAAAAGAGCTTTAACACCTCCGTGATAGAAGAGTGCCTACAAGTGAGCGAAAACAATGCGAGCATTTAGAAAGAATGCCACTGACCAGTATTTTGCCTGGAGTACGGGCATGGCTACAGAAGAAACATGGAGGATCAAGTAACAGCAGTGTATGCCACGACATAATCGCGCAAGAATTTCCTTCAATAAAGCGACATTTTTTCTCATTTTTTCTTTCTTTCCTTCTTTCTTTCTTTCTTTTATTATGTTGGTCTTTTCCGACTTACAGGGTTTAGGACTCGCCCTCCTTCAACTATTTAAATATAGTCAATGTGTATCCCAAGTGGTACGTGCAGGCACAAGGGCAATAGCGCATGAGCACACTAAATACCTAAAAGAAAGATGGAACCAGCAACGGTACCTCTAAATATTTAAGCCTGGACTTTGTACTATGACGAGTCTCCCCGGGATTTCAATTCAATTCAATTTAATTCTTTATTTGTTCGCAATATAATCGATATTTACACACATATAAAAGAAGATGGAAAAGAAATAGGATAATAAGTGTGCGGACCGCTTATACCTGTCCCGGCTAAACTCCCTGCTAACTTAGGATGTCCGCCTTGGACCCAACGGGACAGATCCCCTTCGTACACGCAACTCAGATCCGTTCCGGTTAAACTATAATTTCAATCGATTATATATTTGACAGTGTAGTGATTTTGTCTTCCAAATGGTACGTGGTTTTTTTGGTACGCATTTTAGTACAATGAGTTTACGCATGCGCATTTGCTAAAAATGAGAAAACAACAAAACCTGTCCCTGCTAAACCCCTTGCCGTTTTCGGATGTCAGCGCCTGGACCAAACGTGACTGATCCCTTTCGTACACGCAGCTCAGGTCCGTTCCGCTTAAACTATAATTTCGATCGATTATATATTTGACAGTGTAGTGATTTTGTCTTCCAAATGGTACGTAGTTTTTTTGGTACGCATTGTAATACAATGAGTGTACGCATGCGCATTTGCTATGAACATGTCTTGTCCTTTTGCTTAATGCAATTGTGTTATTTTTATGGGGTGTACTATGTAAGTAGCTCCCGTGCTTTATATATTGCTGTGTCAAAAATAAAATAAAAAATAAAAAAAGAAGAAGTTGTAAAAGAGTATAGCCTCTGGTTCAGCAAACGGTTCACAATCCAACTGGTGTACGTCAATCGTATAATTGTGTCTTTAATTGAATTGACTTGAATTATTATTCGATCTAAAAGTAATACGCAACACATTTTCAATGAAAACCTTAAGACCATCGCTATATAAACGCACGAGAAATTTTCAGCAATGAATACTTACATCTTTGACGATATCCAGTTAGATCGGTTTCCGTAAACACGGGTCAAACAGTTCAGATAGGCTAGAAAAATGTGAGCGAAACAGGTCAGCAAAACATAACGTTACATTCAGTTCTCCGCGAATAAACTCTAAGTTCTTTTATCATGAAAGTTGTCCCATTTTGCTATTGAATTACACAACTAAATGTCAATTAAAATCAATCAACGAAATGTCAAAGCGCATTGTATTAACGAACACTCTCCGCCCCTATAAGGGGTAGTCCTTACCTTAGCAAACGTTTGTTCAGTCATTACCTTCGTCGACAGGGTAGATGACGGCAATCTTGGTAACTTGACGGTTATACTCTCCTGTGGCTGTTCTCACTTTTACATTACGAACTCGTCCGTCTGATCCCGGGTAAACCTCAATTATTCTGCCGACAGCCCACTTGCCCGGAGAGCCCTACTATCAGCCACAGTTACTATGTCGTCAACTTGCACGTTCCAGTTTTCTACATGCCACTTCTTCCTCGGAACTAGCGTGGGAAATACATCCCTGGTCCAACGCTTCCAGAATGAATTAACTATCCTCCGTAGGAACTCCACTCGTCTTCGCGGATTTCTTGTGTCGTTAAACGTTCCTTGAGGTACTTCCGGTGTCGCTCGTCCCAGAAGCATGTCGCTCGAAGACAGGTAAGCTCAACCATCTGGATCGTTGGGGATGCGACCAATGGGACGTTGGTTAATCAAGTTTGCGACTTCTAAAAAACAAGTGTACAGTTCGAAGGGTGATAGAACTTGTTCGCCGATCGCTCCTTTCAATGCCTTCTTGCACTTTTTGACGAGCGCTTCTGCGCACCCATTCTGGTGAGGCGCAGCTGGGGTGGTGAAAATCCACTGAGTATCCTTTTCTCCACAGTATTCGCGTAGCTGATTGGCATCTAGACCTTTCACCATCTCACGGAGCTCTCTCGCTGCACCGACCATCTGTGAGCCGTTATCGCTCAACATTACTGCTGGGTAGCCTCGGATGGAGAAGAATCTTCGTAGAACCTGCATAAACTCCATTGTAGAGCTGTCGACCGCCAGTTCCATGTGGACAGCTCTTGTGTTTAAACACGTGAAGATAACGCCGTAGTGTTTGGTCGTCCTATTTCTTCCTATCTTCACGTTGTAAGGACCAAAATAATCACACGCCGTATAGTGAAACGGCGGCGTCTACGGTGCTAGCCGGAGCACTGGGAGATCAGCCATTAGCTGCGTTTCTCGTTTGTGCGCCAACTCTTTGCATACTACACACTTGGACTTGATGGACTTGCTGAGTTTGTTAGCCTTGAGGATCCAGTATTTCCTCCTTACTTTTGCAGTTGTGCCTGCTACTCCACGATGTCCGTAGGTATGCATGTGACGCGTCATCAATTGGGATATTCTGTGATCACTGGGGAGGGGCGCAGGGTGTCTTTCTTCGTACGTCACCACGGCTTTGTCAATTCTGCCTCCAACTCTTATTATTCCCTTTTCATCTTTGAACGGGCTGAGAGATTTGAAGTCACCTCTCTCTAGGCGGCTGTGTAAGGTTTCCTGTGCTTTCTTTATCCAGTACAACTCAGCTTGCTGAAGTTCTTCAGGGGTCAGTGGTCCTGTCATTCCGCATTGAGCGTGTCTTCGGAGTCGTATTTTCGCTGCTAATCTGCGTACTCGTGCCGTCACAGGGATCAGCTTTCTCCAACTAGAGAATGTGGCTGGATCAATAATATCTTTGGGCTTCTGTGTTGCGACCGCTGTCAATACCAGTATCTCACGACGCTCCATGTCCTCCTCGCTGGCTGGCGAGACTAGCTTAACCGGCCAAAGGCTCTCTGGCGGGTGTAAAAACTCCGGACCATTCCATCCATCTGCCTTGTAGCTCACTAACGAGGATCCCTCGTGACAGGTCGTCAGCTACATTATCGCCACTGGGAATTTGTTTCCACTGACTTGGATCTGTGTTACCCTGAATTTCTCCCTCCCTAGAGGAAACGAATGGCTTAAAGCTCCGGGACGAACTTTGGATCCAAGCCAAGGTGATGGTGCTGTCGGTGAAGACCTTAATATCTTTAAACCGTATCCTGAACTCCTCTTGAATGAATTTCGCGAGGCGGCTGGCTAGCACAGCTGCTTGTAGCTCCACGCGCGGGATTGTGAGCTGCTTCAGCGGTCCTACTCTGGACTTCGCTGCAACGAACTTCACCGCGTAAGTTTCGTCATCCTTTCTCTGGCGTACGTAGGCGCATGCTCCGAATGCGCCCTGTGATGCATCGGCAAAGACGCATAGCATTGGCGGTTCCACGGCATTGGATGCGGTCAGGCATCTTTCGAAGGACACGGTGTCCAATTCCTTCATTTCTTGAAACAGTGAAATCCAGTTGTCCTGAACTGTGAGTGGCACCTCATCGTGCCAGTCTAATCCCAATTGCCACAGTTGTTGCAGGCCTATTTTCGCTCGGATCACAAACGCGGCTGCGTAACCAATAGGATCGAATATCCTGGCAACCTGACTTAGGATCATTCGTTTTGTCATCTTCACTGATTCCTCATTGGCTCCGTCTACTAGCTTCAGCAGATCTCTTCTGAATCTAAAGTGGGACTTATCCGTCTTGAAATTCCACAAGGTTCCCAAAACTTTCTCTTCATCTCCTTGAAACACGTTTACTGCCCTCTCTGTTTCACTGCTAGCTTTCTCTGCCAGTACCTCGTTGGATATCCACCCTTTAACGTTAAATCCTCCCGTTTTTAAGACCTTATCTATGTCCTCAGTCAGCTTTCCAGCTTCTTTCACAGTGTCCTTTGACTCACATATGTCATCCATGTACACGTTGTTTGTAAGTATCTCGGCAGCTTCTGGGTAGTCGGCCTTGTTTTCTTGAGCTGTCTTTCTTAGCGCTATTTGCGCCACGGCGGGAGCTGGCTTGTCCCCAAACGTCAGCACTCTTTTGACATACACGTCTGGATCTCTGCTGCTTTCCATATTTCTCCACAGGAAGCGGTGAACATGCTGATCTCTCTCGGGAATTAGGATCCTGTGGTACATCTTAGAAATGTCACCCATGACTGCGACTTTCCTTTCTCTGAATCTTAAGACAACTCCAAATAAGCCGTTCAGAAGGTCGGGACCTTTCCTCCAGTAATCGTTCAGTGAATGCCCTTGGTATGCAGAAGACGAATTGAAAACAATTCGCACAGGTGTACTCCTTTTTTCTGGCCTTAGTACCGCATGGTGCGGGATATAGTGAACGGGGCCTTGATAGGCTTCTTGTTCTTCTTTTGAAAGCTTTCGCGAAAATTTCATGCTTTCCATTTCCTCCATCTGTTTGGAGTAGGCTTCAGCCTGTTCTGGATTTCTTTCCAGGCGTCATTCGGTTGACTCTAAGCGCTTCATTGCCAAATCTCTGTTGCCTGGAAGCAGTTTGGGATCCTTTCTCCAAGGGTACGGTACCATCCATTGGCTGTCAACTTTGATATATGACTCTTCTATCAGCTTAGCTTCTTCTCTTTCTGTTTGCGTCAGTTTGTCTGCATCGCAGACACAGGCTTTCACTGCCACACCCATAGTTTCTGCCGCCCACAAGTCAACTAGATCTATTGGCGAGGCATACTTCACGTGTAATACGCGGGTCGTTTCAGAGGTCTGTTCTGGTTGTTCTCCAAAAGCTACCCATCCCAGTGGAGACTTGCGTGCTAGCAGGTTGTCCGCTCGTCTCATCTCGCCAGCACGCATGTACGCATGATCAATACCGACTAGCAGGTCAACGTGTCCTTTGCCACGCCTGAATCTTGTGTTCGGTAGACCAAGAACCTCCGGTAAGTGTGACGTTTTTACCGTTGGGATCTGGTCGCTGATACTGTGAATCCCGATGGCCTTAACTGTAAAACGCTCCTTGTTATCAATGTAGGTTAGCTGAACTTAATACTCCTTTGTTTTCACTGTTTCTTCTTCGCCGCCCACTTTGGCAATTGTTACAGACATATCCTTTCCCTTTAATCCGAGAGTTTCTGCGGTTTCCTGACGGATTAAGCTTATTTGAGCTATTTAATCCCGACGGATTAAGCTTATGCACGTTTCCGCATTTAAACAGGCCATTGCTGCTATTTCCGATATTTGCGGAGAGGACAGGGGGTATGGCTTCCTTTGTACTGGCTGTGACGGCGAGACTAATCTTGACGGCATTGCTCTTATGCAGTAACTGTTGGTGATGTTGTGGACATCGCGTTCCGTTCTCTAGCTTTGTACACTGTTGCTTGCGCCTGCAGTTATCCATTGTATGTCCTCTTCCGGCCCTCTTTAAACAACTGAAACACACGTGGTTGGCTTTTGCGGTTGCGATGCGGTCATCGATGGCGAGGGCTGCAAATTTCGGGCATTGATCAGGCCAGTGCGTTGAGGTTTTGCACAACCAGCATTTTTGCCAAACGGCGTTGTTGACCTTGTCGCCGTCAGCTCTTAAGTGATGGACAGTGCGCTTACCAGATGCGCCCACTTTGATCGGAGCTGTGGCGCGTATTCGCGATTTGATCTCCACAGTCATCCAGCTCAGTAACGCATGCAGTGTAGCGGGCTTCTTTTCCCTTTCTAAATCTCTGGCCCAGACCTTCCTGTCGTCGGGGCACATGATCTGCTCTATGACTGACAGCATATGGCTGTTGTCCATATCGCTGGGGAGTCCGACCTCTTTCAGGGTATTGTAACATCGTTTGACAACATGTACCAGGTCAAAAATCGCGCGCCTTGCCCTTCTTGTAAGGCTTTAAATTGGACTACATCCTGTGTTACAGTGTCTGATACGAATCGCGGGTCGCCATAAATGGAGTCTAGATACTCCTACGCGACATCATAATCGCTTCCGATATCTTTAATCAGCTCCAACGGTTTATCTCGTAAGCAGGTTCGCAGGATCGTTATCGCATCTCTCTTTGCGTACTTTGCTTCTATCGCGCGCTTGAAATCGGAGCGAAAAATCGCAGTATCTCTTACATTCCCGGCAAAAACAGGTAGCTTCGGTTTTTCTAGTTTGAACGTACAAAGTTAAAAGTACCAAAGTAAAAGAGTGTAAAATTTCTTGAAAACGAGGTCCAATAGCCCTATAATGCACTTTTCTCAAACGTCGAAGGCCTCTAGTTTAATTTCGACTAAGAAAAGAAGATCTGGGAGCGTCGGAGGGAAAGTTTTGGCCATAATTGCAAAGACAGTGAAATTGGCTATTTTCGGCCATTTTACTTAGGGGTTAACCTTACCATTTAGCCTGAAATGGGCAAAAACATGACGAAACTTAAAGAGTAAAATCCCATGAATAGATGAATAATAAATAAACCTGGAAAATGTGTTACTAATAATTGTTTATATTGTTTATTTTACCGATAATAAAGAGAAGTAATAGTATTGATTGTACAACTATTGATTGTTTCTTGTTGGTAAGTGTAAAGTACAAGTTCACTTTCAAATTTCCCATATGCCCCATCTTGAATGTAACATTGTATCCTTCAGTGAGGCGTTCCAAGGGGTTTTGCAGACTGGCGACATGACCTCAAAATGTGGCGACAGTCTTTTTCCAAATCACCGATAACCTACAGAAAGTGACAGAAAAAGGGCCACATTCTGGTACAGCGACAGTGACGAAATACGACAGCGACACTCTACGTAACAAAACTGGTGACGAACTGGCTCTAAAACAAGCAACAAAGTGACGCCAAACGCGTGGTTTTCCCAATAAATTCGTCCTCATTGTTGGACGGAGAAAAACGTGGAACAAAGAAGATATAATTTAATATTCATGATGCATTTTAGTGGTCTTAACCAATGGAAACGCAATAATTACCTTCACTAACCACCGGACGCTTCACGTCTCTGTATACAACGGAGAAAGTTGTAAAGGGCTGCACCAAAATCAGGAATCTGGAATCGGGAATCTGGAGTTTTGGAATGGACCAGTCTTCCCCCTGAAATTTTTCTCAGAAAAAGGAATAAGATTAGACGGATTCCTCTTTTTCCCTTTTTATTCTTTTTTTTTTCCTTTTTATTTTTTTAATTTTTTTGTCACCAGAATGACCGCAACATCAATGTACCATTTGCTTCGTGATGCTTGTTGTGAACTGTCAAGACTTAAACGACATTTTGGGAGCTCCCTGACAGACTAGTTTACGTTTTATTGGTTTAATTTCAAACTTGCACGCCCATTAGTTTTTTTTTTTTTTACTTGAGGCGATGTATTTAATGGCGAAAGTGAATGCTGGTGAGGGGATAGCACTGAGTCAATTAGAAAGAGCAAAAGTATGCCGGTACAGAATTAGGTTAGCTGAAGAGAAGTGTAAGCAGTGAGAATAAAATCCTAAACTACGTTCATTCAAATGAAAGCTACTGAGCAGTACTTTCCAGTAGTTCTCTTTATGATGCTGCACAAGGTGGTTCTACATAATTAATCCAAGGGCAAAAGCCTATGCGGTGTGCACTCAAACAAAAGCATGACCACTCAAATGAAAGCTACTGCAGTAGTACTTTCTCGTTGTGCTGTTTTGTATGCTGTGCACTGCATACTTGCTGACAGGTGGACAACTATGACCGAATCACGAATCGTATTTGCTTTTCTGTTTGGCGCGACCTG
>BLFK01000134.1:1063820-1068214 GCA_014634185.1 Astreopora myriophthalma | reverse complement strand
TATCTCTTACATTCCCGGCAAAAACAGGTAGCTTCGGTTTTTCTAGTTTGAACGTACAAAGTTAAAAGTACCAAAGTAAAAGAGTGTAAAATTTCTTGAAAACGAGGTCCAAAAGCCCTATAATGCACTTTTCTCAAACGTTGAAGGCCTCTAGTTTAATTTCGACTAAGAAAAGAAGATCTGGGAGCGTCGGAGGGAAAGTTTTGGCCATAATTGCAAAGACAGTGAAATTGGCTATTTTCGGCCATTCTACTAAGGGGTTAACCTTACCATTTAGCCTGAAATGGGCAAAAACATGACGAAACTTAAAGAGTAAAATCCCATGAATAAATGAATAATAAATAAACCTGGAAAATGTGTTACTAATAATTGTTTATATTGTTTATTTTACCGATAATAAAGAGAAGTAATAGTATTGATTGTACAACTATTGATTGTTTCTTGTTGGTAAGTGTAAAGTACAAGTTCACTTTCAAATTTCCCATATGCCCCATCTTGAATGTAACATTGTATCCTTCAGTGAGGCATTCCAAGGGGTTTTGCAGACAGGCGACATGACCTCAAAATGTGGCGACAGTCTTTTTCCAAAACACCGACAACCTACAGAAAGTGACAGAAAAAGAGCCACATTCTGTTACAGCGACAGTGACGAAATACGACAGCGACACTGTACGTAACAAAACTGGTGACGAACTGGCTCTAAAACAAGCGCGACAAAGTGACGCCAAAACCCATCTTGGAAGGCCTCAGTGATAAGTCGGGAGTTTTAACGTCGCGTGGTTTGCCCAATAAATTCGTCCTCATTGTTGGACGGAGAAAAACGTGGAACAAAGAAGGTATAATTTAATATTCATGATGCATTTTAGTGGTCTTAACCAATGGAAACGCAATGATTACCTTCACTAACCACCGGACGCTTCACGTCTCTGTACACAACGGATAAAGTTGTAACGGCCAGCACCAAAATCAGGAATCTGGAATCGGGAATCTGGAGTTTTGGAATGGACCAGTCTTCCCCCTGAAATTTTTCTCAGAAAAAGGAATAAGATTAGACGGATTCCTCTTTTTCCCTTTTTATTCTTTTTTTTTTCCTTTTTATTTTTTTAATTTTTTTTGTCACCAGAATGACCGCAACATCAATGTACCACTTGCTTCGTGATGCTTGTTGTGAACTGTCAAGACTTAAACGACATTTTGGGAGCTCCCTGACAGACTACTTTACGCTTTATTGGCTTAATTTCAAACTGGCACGCCCATTAGTTTTTTTTTACTTGAGGCGATGTATTAAATGGCGAGAGTGAATGTCTGTGAGGGGATAGCACTGAGTCAATTGGAAATAGAAAAAGTACGCCGGTACAGAATTAGGTTAGCTGAAGAGAAGTGTAAGCAGTGAGAATGAAATCCTAAACTATGTTCATTCAAATGAAAGCTACTGAGCAGTACTTTCCAGTAGTTCTCTTTATGATGCTGCACAAGGTGGTTCTACATAATTAATCCAAGGGCAAAAGCCTATGCGGTGTGCACTCAAACAAAAGCATGACCACTCAAATGAAAGCTACTGTAGAAGTACTTTCTCGTTGTGCTGTTTTGTATGCTGTGCACTGCGGGTCTGACACTTCATTCTGTGGATGAAAAGATTTCTATTGAACTTGCTCGTTTGGTTGTTTGAAATTCTGGGGGGAACTTCGTTCGGTTAATGTAAGATTTAACGGCGTGCACAAAGCATTTAAACTGTTTTTCTCCTGAAATTGACTGAGTGACACGCGAATTTGTCGCCTGCGTTCAGTCTCCCACGCGAGCACAACCTGCCCCACGAAGTTCATTATTTATTTGGTGTGGCTAGAGAGAGGGTTTATTTCTAATCTGCAATCAGCTATTTGACAAAACTGACTAAAAAAGTCCGAAAACGATTGGTTTACGCGGTGAAAAGTTTAGCTTCCTATATTTCCCTATTATGCCAACTTCTTCACCTTTGAATTCACCATTATAGGAATCGAGGGTTTAGGGAGAATTCACACGATGTCATCAGTTGGTAAAACGAAGATTAGGCCTTCGGAGTGTCTAAAACCTTACCATTCCCTTTTCATTTACTAACTTGAAAGTATATTAAGGGACTATCCTTTCTCGAATATAGTTCTGCATGGCTTTTCGGGCGCAAAGAGTTTTCGGGACTTTGGGTCCCAGGCTGGCTCCGGTGCGCGAATCCCAGGCATCCGGCTGTTCTGCGTAGTCTCAGAAATTTGAAGCCTAAGTCACTTTTTCAACGGTCGCAAAAATGGGCCTTCGCTATGACTGGGCGTATTTCGGAACCAGGGCCGGGCCGAATTGTTAGAAGCGGAGTTAGCGCTAACCCTGGTTTAAGTGCGACTAAAACACATAGACTCAAACACAAACCACTTGCATGTCCTCTGAACTATTTTCTTTTTAAAATAGGGTGTAGAGAATCTCCTGTGTGTTTATGTGGTTTCTACACAGAGACCTTTAAGCATTATTTTCTCAATTGTCCTCTTTATTCTGCCCTCAGAATAAAAGTGCTCTCCTCTGCAGCATGCATACTTGCTGACAGGTGGACAACTATGACCGAATCACGAATCGTATTTGCTTTTCTGTTTGACGCGACCTTTCTGTCACTAAAACAAAATGGTGACTTGTTTTTTTATGTTCAGTACTTAATAAGTGAATCTATGAGGTTTGGTATAAATGTTTTAATAGTGTACGTTCCACCTGTTAATTTCTTTTTTCACCTTTCGTAAGTGCTTTTTGTCCTTGTTTTCGTCTCTGCCGTTTCTGACCAAATAAATTTAATGCCATTTGTAAATAACTTTCATTTTCGAAGTGAGCCCTCAGCTCTTGATGAGCGCTGTAACTCCTACGGTAAACTTCGCCAGTAAATATGTTTAAATTAAAAAAAAAACATTCAAAAAAAAAAAAGAAAAACCACATAGATTGCCGTGGTATTTAACCGCCCATGCAGTTAAGCGCTGACCCTGCTTTGAACAACTCGGTCATGGTGTGCGTTTCTCAAACGCCCGACCCGAAACTTTTCGGGCCAATTTCGGTGCGATAATTGCCTCTGTATCTTAAAAACGAAAACACTTTAAAACATGAAACCCTGTCATTTCTTTTTCCTTTCCTAACTTGAAAACATGTTAAAGAAGCACCCGCCTAGAAAAAGCGGGTCGTAGTTTCAGAAATGGCTTCTCTAGTTACGAGAATGTCGCTGCACGAAATAATCTGCGACTGGAAACGTCATTATCACTGAGTAACATTGATACCGGACAGGACATTTAAAAATGGAGAGGTCAGTCATGTCGACCCAGATTTCACGAGGCTGTAATTGCAATTGTAATTGTAATTTCACGAGGCTGTAATTGTTTCGGGCTCATTTAGTGTGAGCCAAGTTGTTCCGTACCTTGAAAAGGAAGACGTTTTAAACCACGAAACACTGCAATTTCTGTGCTCTTCAGTCTTCATTTGAAAGCATTTAACATAGAGGATTTCTTGGGTTTCTTTCTTTTTTTTTTTTTTAGAATAAGCGGATCGCAGTTTTTTACATAGCGTTTCGGGTGCGGAAACGTTTCGGGACTTTCGAGAAAACGGCCCCAGAGCCAAATTGTTCGTTAAGTCCGATTAAAACCTATAGGTAGCCATGGAATTTATCCCGGTTTAGCAGTGAACCTTGCTTCGAGCAACACGGTCCAGTGTTCTAGGAGACACCATTTTTTTTGCCCGGCGTATGCATACAGAGTAAAGCAAGACTCAATCCGTTAGCAAAAGATCTTGGACATCTCCGGACAGTTACACGATGCCATATTCTACAAACAGTGAAGCGCTAGTATGAGGCAAAAAACTCAGTTCTAGTTTTTCTTCACATTTCGAAAATACTTGTGTTGAATCATCACCAGGCGAATTTTTTTTTGCAGTAATTTCGAGAGGAAGACTGTTTATTTTAACTGCATTTTTAATTGAACGGTTCGCCATTACTTGGTGCGCTTCCGACCGATAAGCCCTCAGAGAGCTGGATCGAGGAGAAAGTGACGTCATTTACTCACCGGCTTAAAAATGGAGTGTGTGATTGCAGTTATTTAATATGCAGCACGGGTTTTTTTTGCTTTTAGATTGTCAAATCCGTGTTCTGCATACTAATTAAGGTGGCTCAAACCGGTTTCAACACTTTCAAGAGCCTCACTTATCAGAAAGATTGACACTATAACACTAACACGTATTAACAATGTTATGTTACCATATGAAACAGCAATTATTGCTGAATAAAATGCACTCGTTATTGTGACGTAATACGTAACCATGGTAACAGGGAAGCCCTATAAAACCTCCTATATTTCGGCTTTAGTTGCTCGTATCTCAAAACGAACTCGGTGACCTCCATTTTTTTA
>BLFK01000134.1:1056320-1058820 GCA_014634185.1 Astreopora myriophthalma | reverse complement strand
GCTTTAAAGACAAGCGCTCGCGCTAAGGCATGAACTCCATTCTAGCTGCTTTGATTGTGGCGATTGTCACTGCGAACTCTTCTGCTGGCAAAGTCCCGGAAGAAAAGGCTTGTGCTCTGAGGGGTAATAAAATAAGTGTACACGTCGACCAACGTCGACGTGGGCTGACTCAAGTGTGCTGAAATATTAACTTACAAACATGAGCGAGCACCACTTAGCACATCGAGCTTTTCGTCAGAAACACCTGGATCAAAGTTTCGTCCTTTCTGTCAATGGTCAAGCCCATGTTTAGCCAGACTTTGCACACAAACTTCAAAACAACTTCTTAATTTCCTCCCACACAAATAATTCACAATCATCTAAGTGTTCGAAATCGCCTGACATTGGAGCATGCGCACTCATTTTGCCGCGGTGTCGATCCAACACGTACCACGCAGAAGACATGACGACTACATTTTAATAACAGAATGATTCTCTCTCTATCGACCGTGGCAGCTACATGAGGGCACCGTGGGAACTGAAGAAGCACGCGCGCTCACTCCTCGCGCGTTGCACCGAGCGCCTGCGGCGCGCGCGCGGGTCGTTGGCAAGGACGAGGAAGACTTTGAGAACGTTGAATTGGTACGCAATGGCGTACAGGTTGTTACACGCCTTGATTTCAAAGTACTGTACAAATTGTATTCTATTTCAATTGTCTGACTTTGGTGGTTTCCAAAGCTTTGAACCTAGCGGTGAGAGTCAACTAAAAAAGCTTCAAAAAGCCCTTAACGATGACGTCTGCACTTAAGCTCAAGCTGGCTCTTTGAATAGTTATGTTGGCCGTTGGTTTGATTTTTCTTTCGAATGGAGTAGCCTTGAACACTGGTCCTTTTCATTTGCGAGTTTCAAGTCACGGCACAGGATTAACTGATTCAGGCAATAGAACATTCAACACCTAAGAGACAGCTATCACTCTCACACACCGTGCCCAAAATTCACCAAATAAGGACTATGTACTCATCTAAGCGGAAATCTTTTCGTAACCACATAGGGCCAGACTCCTTTTACCAGGTGCACAGATATGACTTCTTCCGAAAGGACAGAGTTGGAAAACAAGTGAGGGAAATTGTAGTTTATCTGAATGGCAAACTCCACGCTAATTAGCCCCGACTTAATGACAACCGAAACTGAAGTGCTTTTTATCGCTGGTGTTTACAGACCTCCGTGTTTCACGTCTCCCGATGATGCTAACATTGAAAAAAAAAAAAGAGAGAGAGAGAGAGAGAGAGAGAGAGAGAGAGAGAGAGAGAGAGAGAGAAAGCCCCATTTGATGAACAGGGAAACAAATATTTCAGGAGATTTCGTTGTTAACTTGCTGAACGTAAATAGGCAAACAAACACAACTTTTACCTGCCAATTTGACCATTTACATGCCTAGATAACATCTGCACCTGTCACACATAACTGAAGAATAACGCGCATGGAAACAAAGACATTGGCATGTCGGACAACCCTTGAACAATGGCGATTCAACGCTACAAGGGTCAGGCTTCGCTGCACAAAAATTCAGCAGGACTCTTTTTTATAGGGGCAAAAACAAAGGATGTTGATATATCGAGAGTCAGAATTAACATGCTCTCGACGACGTTGGTGTCCAGAAAATCGCGTTCAGGCGAAACAAACAAACCCATGGTGCTAAAACGCTGAACTAAAGCCGACAAGCATCTAAGTTCGTCCCTCAAAATAATTTACACAAAAGTGAGGTACGAAAATACGGCGCCCTTTTTGTCTCAACAAACAGAAGGTTAGAAGTCAGAGCCATTCTCAGCATTTATATTTAACATATGTAAAATATTCGACGTAGAAGCTATAGGCAAATAATATGAACAGGACAGCTTAGAGTTCAAACTGTCAGACTTATCAAAACAACAATTCAATTCATTTCAAACTTTCAACTTCGCAATGACTTGAAGCAAGCGTATGTGCTCAAGTATTTCACATACATGTATATTCTATTTTAAAAATACCCGAGCCAGTTTTCTTCTCAACTTCTGCTTAAAAAATTCGCCGTAAATATCGAAGCTTTAATGGTTCCCTGCTCTTCTTGTAAAAATCTGCCTGAAATTGAGGCTATCCCGGGGACAAGGGCGCGAGACGAGGCTGTACTGGTGCCCAGTTTTTCTCGTCCTCGTAAAACTCCTTGCTCCCAGTTTCTCGCGTATGACGTTTTAATTAATCATATTCAGCATTTAAGCGAACTGAGGGATTCCATGTTACTTTACTTATTCAGGCGTAAGAATGTAAGATGAATGGCCAGGCGAGACAGAAATGATGTCCCATAAGACGCAAAATCGTTTAGAGAGGCGACTGTACAATTTACAATGCCTCTAGCGGCTGGCAGAGAGAGACTAAGACTAGCGATGTCCTCGTCGACAATTGATATCATCCAAAAAAGACGTAGCATCTGTCTCCTACCACATTTGCGTTTTGACTGCGTGAACCTTATGGGGGGGGGGGGGGG
>BLFK01000134.1:1040648-1049672 GCA_014634185.1 Astreopora myriophthalma | reverse complement strand
CAGCTGGAAAGAGTCCCTTGTAGCTCAGTGGCAAATCATCTGAATTAGACATCGAAATACTATAGGCTCGACTCCAAATAGGAGAAACCGGGCTTTGTCCAGATCATTTCATTTGTCCACCATGCTAAAACCTCATCACGATCTCACTTACTATGTTCAAACAGGGGGTGTTACGACTACTACGTATGCTCGAAAAATAGCTTTAGGCGCCCCTAGACTTACATGAAATAAAGCTTACTGTACCATTAAAAAACGAAACGAACACCGACTCCTTCTTTCCTCGTCAAGACGCCTTACCAAAGATATACTAAGACACAGCTTTAATCGATTATCCTTCACAGACACCTAATCCCAACCAAAAATCCCAGCCAACTTGCCTCAGTAGCTTGATTGATATTTCTTGAACTCGGAACGATTTTAAACGTCACATTTCCACTCGCGTCGCGCTGTAAAAACGAACGAAAAGAAAATATCACAACTTACTAGAAGGTTGCGATTAAAGACTGGTTCTCAATCGAAAGTAGAAGACCAAGGGTGACTCCTCTAGCCAATCAAAACAGACAGAAGTAGAGCGGTTTTCAATTCAGTAACGTAAAAATCAAGGCCACAGTAATTACGAAACCAATCATCTTCGCCAACCACACATCGAAGTAATTCACGACTTGTTTTAACTAGCCAATCAAAACGCAAGGCATACAAACGCAGGCCCGCGCCAAGCGCGGGAAAAAGAGAGTGACTGAGTCGCGATTGGTTTGGGTTTTGCATCTGATTGGTTGAAAACTTCGCGCAAATTCTTTGATCCAATCACAGGCCAAACCAAAACGAAAACAATCACGTAATTACTTTCCAGACTCCACCAAAACTTGCTCTGATATAATCAAATGACCAATCAGAACTTAAAGCAAATACAAGTAGCCGCCGCGTTCGCGGGAAAACGCCTGAATCAAGCTCTTACCAGAATAGCTTGGAGATTCTCAACCGATTTATCCGCCACGTTAATTCCATTTATTTCTCTAATTTCGTCACCGGGATGAAGCGTGCCTGGAACAAGCGACAGCGAGTTAGCTTCAAACTCAACTTAGGAAGTTTTCAAGCCAATAGTAGCATTTTTAACCCTTTCATTCCCGAAAGGTCCACCGCTGACAAGTAAAATCGTCCGGCGTCAGCCAGAGTAAAAATCTATGAAGTCACGTTGGGGAGATAAAGGGTTAACAGAACTCCAAGGGTGGGCCGATGCTGATACCGTATATTTGAGATCCTCGATGCCGATACTTGCAAGAATATCAGTTATATCGATAAGTTGCGATAGTGCTCACGCAACCACTCCGAAAAAGAAACAAAGGTGAATATTTTACACTGCATTCAAAAAAGATTCACTTCCCAAAGAGTTTTAATTTCTTACAAAAACGACACTTCCTTTCGCCTTCCTTGCGAGCTTACTGCTCGTCTCTAGACTGGGGACTACCTCGCACCACACCGCACTCGTTGTCTAATTTCACGTATTAGGGTGGGGAACATTGCGGAGGCCGCTTCTACACGGGCATCCCGCAGAAGTAAGCGGGTCACCCGAGGACAGCCTGTACCCCCAAGAAAAATTGATAGTGACACTAGCCACAGGATCTGGCGTCACCCAGATCGTTATTTTCCTTACTCATTAGTTTAAGGCAACTGGACAGCGGTTGAGAATGTCAGCTTATACAGCAAGCCCTCGCCATAACTGTGGTAGACTGTTACAGATCACAATACCTGTAGTTACTTCATCAACCAACTGACAGCAACATGCCGGCTTTCGCTATTTGAAGTACGTATAACTCTCAAAAATCGTCTTGGAAGTTTTGAAGGAATCCATACATTCGATGTTGTAATGGCAACATATTCACACACGCATGCGCAGTAACCCATTACTCAGCAATCTAACCGTGCGGTAGCTCGATAGCAAATGGACCACAAGGGTATTTTACACTCATAAAAACTATTAACCTTGTCTGTGGATCATCCCACCATGCATAATTCTCGCCACAATACATCTTCCTTCTTCATTTAGTTTTAGCGTGATACCCTGCAAACAAGTGAAAAATAACGAACAATCGAACGCACAGCGAAGCAATACTCTTGTTGAAAATGCCGGGAACGCCATTTGCTTTCAAACAGGGATACATTAAAATCGTAAGAGAAATTGAAATTCACCAATTTCGCCAATAAATCGAAGTGAAAAGCGCGTCAAAATAAGTAGTCTTCTTCCGACACGCTTGCCTTGTAAGCGATTGCCGCTTTCAGTTAATGGCGGGCTCAAAATCGTCCTTTCGATTTATCAAAAAGACCGGTCCGCAATGGGTGCTTGAATCTACAGCGAGCACTTACCATAGGTTCGTTGAGTTGTTTATGGAACTGTACCAGTCGTACTCGCGTTAGTTTTTCCTGCCGATCTCCCACCGAATCCTCCATTTGTCTGCCGTTATACGCCGTGCTGCTATCTGCCTGATAAGGATTCATTTCCTCCCCGGACGCGTTCTTTAACACTTCGTCATGCGCTTGTAGCAACGCCTGGTGGGAAAACAATTCGTAAGCACATCTTAAAAACACACCCAAGGGCCTCATACATGAAGCATTTTTTGCAATGGGATGGGAACACAACAGTGATAGACAAAGATAAGTAAAGCCTTGTCCACAAGAGCAAATTTTATCTGGCACATATATTTGACCGTGTGCACTTTTGCAAAAAATTCGGACTACAGAAAGCTTAGGACGTGCTAAATTACCAACGCTATACAATAGACGCCTCCAGGATACTGTAGTGCTGGTGTACAAGGTTAAGCACGGGTTAAAACCAACTTGTATCTATCTATCTATCAATCTATCAATCTATCTATCTATCTATCTGTCTGTCTGTCTGTCTGTCTGTCTGTCTGTTTGTTTGTCTGTTTATGTATGGGACTGCAACAAATATTGGGCAGCAACGTCACGTGAATACTTTGGGCAGCAACGTCACGTAAACCTCTAAAAAATCTGCCACATTCTATGCGGTGGCGATTCAACCACACGACAACATTTTCGCATTTTGGTTTATTGCGATAATTATTTTATGCAATTTCAAGTGCAGTTGAGTTTGGAAACTCAATTTCAAGTGAAGTCAAGTGAAGTGAGTTTTAACGAATTCAATAACTCAAATCATTGAAATGTTTCATATCCTCTCTATTTGATTACTTCACATATTCACAGGATCGATTTGGCAAAATGGTCGGTACGTGGGCCGCTAGAAGCACCGTCTCATTCCCCTAGAGTTCTTGACTCACCGCGACATATGGGTCTGACAAGATATTGTGTAACTCGTAGCAGTCATCGTCATCTTCTGCTTTATACTCGATCAAGCCCATCACCTATAAAAAAATACAAGAAAATGTCATTTCATACCCGCACGACAGGAAAGAGAGAAGTAGAGATTTTGAAAATTGCGGTTAAGGGTTTCTTCTCTGGCCTAGTTCCAGTCTGCCGTCCAATTTGGCGTGCCGTTTCCCGTAAATCTGCGACGGAGATCGGAGATTTTTCCAGACATATCTGAAAAATCAGGGACGGACGGGAAACTGCGACATCCACGATCGTCTGGGATTTTCCCGGCGTATGAAAACAAGGCTTATACTGGACCCCGCCCGCGACTGACAATTGACCATAGTGATCTGGAATTTCCTACCGCTTTCAAGAATAATATTCTCACACAGACTTCTACCCAAAAAGTAAAAAATAATATCAATCTTTTGAAAACCACAATAGATGCGGATGAATCAGTTTTCCTCCATCACAAAATACGGCATACAGCGAGAACATCAGATAAAACACACTCTTCATAAAAATTGAGAGCTTGAATTGTCTGCTGTTGTATCAATTAGTAAACCTGTTTTAATCCTATATAAACTTTCAGTTTAGCATGAAGGCCCCTCAATACTGTGATGTCCCGCGAAGAATTGAAGATTAAGCGACCTCGGAGAAATATTGGCGTACAATGTTGTAGGCGAAGGAAGGGAGATTCTTTTCTTAAAAGCAACGTCTATGATATAGACGCAGTTTTTTTTTTTTTTTTACCTCTTTCGCGTCTTCTACAGCGCTGGGCGTTGACATCGACGGAAAGCTCCGATTTTCGTCTGTCCATTCCTGGCTTCTGTCGAAAACCTTACGAGACATAGTGCGAAATGAAACAGAGTTATCAAACTTGCCAGCGATATTCTGTCGATTTATATTCAGCGGATAAATGACAAACGAGATTAATTATTAACTGCCACAAGATAACATTTGAATAACTGAAACCACAAATCACACTAAACCCTCTTTGTAAACAGAGTTTCAACCGCAGTACGATCGAATAACTCGCTCATTCCGCTCAAAATACGCAACAGATTACCTAAAAAGGCAGATAAACCAGACAGGAAGCAAAAAGGAGACGTGAACTTTCGAAGAGTCGAACATAAAACTTAAGTAAGTGGGGAGGAAAACTGCAATGCAGTATATTTAAGTATTTATTCGCCGAGCCAGTAATTTTTATCAATTTATTTAACGCTGCAAGGTTCGAAACCGACTTTCAATTTACTTGATTAAAAAGTAATAAAAAAACACACATTTCATGCAGTTTTGAGGTATATAACACAAAATAGTAAGGTCGGGGTTTGAAAGTGTCACAAACATTGTCCATTTTACGGAATATCTTAAATACAAAAGCGATATTAAATTATCCGATTAAAATGAACGGAACAACACATTCACACAGAACGGAAAACACATTGCGAAGGAAAAAAATTCAAAGTGCTATTTTTTTTTTACATTTCTTTGCACTCTTCCAAAATATGCCAAGCATCAGTTAATGAGGTTCTAATTTAGTTTGAAATCCTAGCGTGTGACCAGTCAAATGACAACTATTTTAATGCAAAGTAAGCACAGCGTTTGATTCGTTTTAACTTGCGAGCACTCAGTCATAATGAAGATCTTCCAGACGCTTCGGCGACCCACGAAAATCTCCCTCGTGTATACCTCAGGGTGCCGACTACAAATGGCTAATAAACGTATTCGATAGAGATGTATCTCCGCCGCCATGTATCCTTCACAGTAGGCATAATAATTTTCAGGGTTTTAACGCAAAAATAAATTTACGCAGAACTTATTATGCTCTCTGTGAGTGGGAGATGTACAGGGCTACACTCTCAGTAACAGACGATGAGCGAGAACCACTGCCGTGTCCTCCAAATTTTGGGCGAACAATGCACAGCTCCAAGCAACTACCTTCTGTATCTTCCAGCCACTTACATACTAATAAAATAAACATCCATTCCTCGGGAGAATTCGCTCTTCACTAAATGCTTACCTCTAGTAAGGATTGCAGTGTGTGGTGTTCAAAAAAGCTTTGGAGGAAACTGACGTCATCATCTTTTGCGCCAGTCAAAACTTGAATCTCCTCAAGAGAGTCAAGAAGTTGACCTATAGCCCCTGGGGATGGTAGAGCGCAGGAGAGGTCGTGAGTCAAACCGCTGGGATTTAGCTCCCAAGGAGGGGTAGGGACCGGACCTTTAGCAACAACAGGAAGGGAGGGGATGATAGCAGAGGGTATAAGGGTAATTCGAGTAACCGATCCAGAATGCATAGAGCCTCTTTATTCACGTGACCAGCGCCTCAAGCGCCAGTTGGACCGACCACCTCTGGCGTAACCTACATTAATCACGTGGGATGCCACAGCCACACCACGTCTGAAATTCAGTTAAGTTTCGTTTTAATCAGAGTCGCATATGGTAATTAGCCACCTGCAAGTTAAGCCCCGTTGGCCAGGATTACTACTTGGATGGATGACCGCCTTGAATACCCCGTTTTGTTGGCTTTTTGAAACAAGGGATGAGAGTTTTTTTAAAGCTGCCACGACCACGCAGCAACCATTTGCTTCGCTCTGGGTGTACAGGAATCCAAAATTGTTATTTCCATGCAAAAAGGATTCCTATAAGTAGCTTTAATGGTCTACCGAATGCAGCATTTGGACACCGTTTACTTCAATGACATCACCTTGCTGAAATTACAGACAGGTAAACTGTCTGTATCCCACGTGAATGCTCTTAGGCGTCATGTTTCACCTTGGCTTGTTGCGTATTAAAACGGACTGTTGGCAATACTCTAGTATAACAAGTATTCAATCACTATTATTTCAAATACAAATCAATGTTTCTTACCTGATGCCGTGAGATCGTCATCTTCGTATTCGAAAACGTCATCCTGTCCAAAGGGAGTTAAAGTAAGTTTTATGCATTGCAACAGGCCATTTACGAGCAACACTTCAGTCTCTTGTTTGAAGCGAGTCCAAGTTCGAAATCTTTGTTTTGGTAATTACTATTACTTTTTACATTTTCATGGAAGAGACTTTGAACTTGGACTCGCTTTGAATGAGTCTTAGAAATGGCCTACTGAAAGCGAACAAAACTCATTCGCCTGCCACTAGATTCTGCAAATATCTTTGTATCAAACAACGATCGTTGAGCTTCACTGCCCGGATTAAAACAAGCCTGGGTACACTTGTCACGGTGACAAAATTCGAAATGTCGTGAATTACTTTGGTGATTTCGCTAAAGAGAAAGCTTGAAAAAATATTTCATATAAACGGATTTCAAAGTCACCATACAACGTTTTATCTTTTTCTGTATCGTGCCTTTGAAATTCAGTTACTTTTACAGTCAACACGAAGTTACGTTTTATACATGTTTAGGATAAAAAGACGTGGAATAAAACAGAAATTTTTTGCAGAGATCTGAGCAGAAACCCGCTCGTGACTTTTTATCATTTTGGAGTCATTTTACCGAAAATCTTAGTTTTTATCAGCCTACCGAAAAGTCACTTAATACGGTCCTTCAAGTCTAGTAGGAATTACCTGCGACCCAATGAGATCTCCATTTGCCACTGAAAGAAACAACATGGATTACAAAAGTTCACTTTTTGCTGTTGTTTTCCGTCCTTTCCGCTTTTTCCAGTCAATCGCTAAAACTATGGATATACATACAGTATAAACATGAAAGGGCGACTCTGCTTCTGGAGTAATGCCAGTTGGGTCAAAAGCTCCATTGGTAGACTGGTACGCAGCGTAAGAGCAAGCTCATGGGGTTCGGGTCCCGTTCAAGCCGTGATTTTTGCAGGAGTAGTATATGAAGTAGGGGTTCTGGCGCAACTGCTCAAGTTCCCACTTGATCAGTCTTTAATAATTCATTTGAACGTATGTGTAGATGGAATTTTATAACTGCTGAGTGAAAAGCACAAGATGAGCATGCAATCAAATGCAATCTTACTTGGAAACTTTCTGCTCGCAACAGCAGCTAGGATGGCCCCCTGACAAGAAATGCGTTATTATTAGTATAACATGCTTTGTATTGTTTACGCAACAAGCTGCTACACTTAAGGTGCGCACATTGGGGGACACGTTGTGGGGACATGTTGAGGGAAACACGTGTTGCAGGGACATCACCATTTGTGTGTACACAGAGGGTGCATAATTTATTGCAGGGGCAATACTCATGGTGATGCACACGAAGCTGGTTTGGGGCGTAAAAATCCCATAAATCACTGAGGGCCCCTGGGAACTGGTTTACGTCACTTCTGCAGAAGGGTTATGGCACAGCCATTTGTACAGTTTGCAGTACAGAGCACACAATACAACATTAAAAAGTGGGGTAAAATTGCAGCCCAATTCATTAAAACCACTGAGATTCAAAAGTGAACAGTTTTACTGTCACAAATTGGGTTCAAAAATGAACGCAATACAATGAACACCAAGGTAAAAAAATGGTTTTGACCTTTTTGCCTTCTTTTTCTCAAAAGAACTTGTGAGAATCCACTACTGGCAGTGTTGAACTCTCCACAATTTGACGAAATCGCCCAAACCAAATGACTTACAGCACTTGAGGCATACAGCCATACTTGTAATAATTAACAGAGAGCTCATAATTTTAGTGCAGTTGATTTGTTGGAAATTGGCTGCGATTTGGCAAAAACACCAACAAATCATGCAAAAGCCTATTTGGCCCTTTTTTTCCTGGAGGTCTTTAATTAAAATGTTCTCAACAGACCTTTAATTTTCTTCTGGCATTAAACTTCTTCATTTCATCCACTGACTCCTGAAGATGCATTCTTTGTGGAACTTCACGACTCTATATAAATAAAACTCAAGTACATAACTGGTGCTTGTGTTAAAATTGAAAGATGTTTGCATTTATTTCTTATAAACTGCAAGAATTTAAATTCATGACTGAGCTAGGCTGGCAGCTGACTAAACTTTCATTAAGAAAGTGAAAAGAGTAAAAAATAGGCCCACAATGCGTGCATGTGGCTACTGCTTTAATATGCATGACGCCATCACAGCAAAGCACTTGCAACTACACCGACAAATGAAAACTTAAGGCTTAAATATATAAAAAAGGAAAACAGAAAGACGTAAGAAAAAAGAAATTGTCACATTGAATGGTTCACAAGTGGGACTTGAACCCAAGCCCCATGGCTTCCCCACTGGATCTAGCACATGCACCTTTAACCATTCGTCCACGTTGTCTCAAAAATGCCAAATATGTAAACAATGACAGAAGTGTGGACACTCACTCTTACAACTTGAAGACAAAGTCACATTGCCTCTATGAGGCAAAGGCAGTAGCCACAAAAACTGAATAAATATGCATCTTGAAAGAACTAGCAACCCAGTTGCACAAGTAACCCAAGTTAATCACAAAGTTTTTCATACACTGAGCCAAGGATGCTGTAGTGCTTCTTTCGCTGTCACTCTGTCATTCTGATCATGTTCCAGCATTTTCTTCACCAAGTCTTTTGCTTCATCAGATATGTTGTCCCACATTTTAGCTCTCATCTGAAAAGATAATCCACAGTTTCCACCATTGTCTAGTCTACTTTGTGCCCTGGTTTCTGTATGAGAATTTGAAGGTTTCGCAGTGAAAGCCAAATGGAATGTATGCTACTTGTAGCAAGACAAAGCCTTAAAAAAATCAGGATTAAACAGGCTTTGAA
>BLFK01000134.1:1025648-1035648 GCA_014634185.1 Astreopora myriophthalma | reverse complement strand
TATTTGTATTAAACTTGTTCAGTTGCAAGTAAAAGATACAAATCTTTGATACTTTTTGCCATGCATGAACATTTTTGGCCCAATTCACCTGCCACAGTTGAAATAACATTTTTCTTGAGTCATAGACTTAAAATTAATCGTTTCTTTAATTTAATCAAGAAGTCTCTGATTTTAATTAAAAAAAAAGGATTTTCCAAGATATGAAAATGTTACCAGTGACTGACACGCAAAACAGGAAGCAATCGATCCGCATTATTGCTTCCATTTGATTCATTATTTAAGGCAAAGCCGATTTTTTTTTTAGTTAGCGTTCTATTATGGAAAACTCCAATTACGTACAGAAAAGAATAAAACCACACAATATCGTGTAATCTCTATGATTTTTGAAGCAACAAAAAGCTAACCAATTAACCAGGATCAGCGATTTCCCTGGCAATGTCCCACAGTCTTCAAGCGCACAAAATTGCAGATAGACCAAACAAAAATTAACATATGATATCAAAATAATACAATTATTTTTTATTCATACCAATATGAGGATGCCGCAGTTTCTGGCAAATACGGGCCTCCCTTTGTAAATCTGTTAAAAAAAAAACAAGATTGATAACAGAGAGAGGTCAGGGAGTATTTCATTTTGGACTATGAAATGGACTTTTGAAATTAACATAACACGTTTCGCATCAAAAACGCAAGCAAAGAATCGACGAACGATCGAAAGTCCAAGGAAAATTTCAGATTGAAACCAGCAAAACATCCGGCAAAATAACACCAATTAACAACCTCTTCATGCGTAAATTTTAGTAACGTTATAAAACATTACTCTATCTCTGCTACATCCGTCCAATACAGTACGAAATAAAAAACAAACCAAGTCAAATGTACCAAAAAAGAAAGTCATCATTGACGCTTCATTCGATACCTTCGGGACTTTGGTGATTAACTTATGATAAAACAGCGTTTATTCTTTAAAAGAAAAAAAAACAGAAGAAAATGATCTTTACACATCCTTACAACACAGAAATCTGACTATAACTTTTCGCCAACAGGGCACGAAAATCTTTTACAATAAAAAGCGCGAGATACGCTTTCATAACTTTCGCGCACAAGCAATATCACATTTTTGCTTTGAGATTTAACGCATGTATTAGCGCATAGCACACAGCGATAATAACTTAAGTACCCTTGCTCTGGGACATAACGCTGGGAAATAAAAGAGATAACGTCCTACCTTCCTCCGTTAGACCACTTGAAGAGGACATCTTGTCAAGATCTACGATCTTCACGGCACATACACGGTCGCTTCGCTTGTCGAAACATCTTCGAATTACACTGAAAGTACCTCTGAAAATACAATGTTTTCGCGTTATACTCTTCAGTGTCCGATACAAACTTCAAAACATCAATCAGGCCGTAGAATGAGACAAGAAGTCCAAAACAAAGATAGAAGGTAAACAAAGCGATTCGCAGAATATCAAAGCTTTACAAGCACGCGAGTCAACTTTCTCTACCATGCCATAGTATACTAACTTTCCAATCTGTTCCTGTAGTTCAAACCGGGAAGGGAAAACTTTCTCCATGGTGCTTTTTAAAACGTTCCTTCCTAAGAGTCAACTCCCGATTGCTGGGTTTCAACTTTTCGGCAGGAACATCGCCAAGAAAATACGGAGATAGAGACAGAAATGGGCGAAGAGGAGAAGATTGCCTTGCCCAGATCAGATGAACGGAGAACCGAAACAGCTGGGCGAGTGGTTACCTCGCAGCCTAGTAGCCGCGCCATTTTGTGAAAAGGTCAACTTTAATTTATGCTAATTCGATAATTGTGACTAATTTCTGACAGTCTGACCCCCCCAACCCCCCACTCTGTATTTAATATCAAGGTATTTGCGCATGCATGGACGTGCACTTAAAAAAAAAAAAGAAGAAAAAACTTAGGAACTGGTAGCGGTACCTCTGGACATTTAAGCCTGAGCGGTGTACCATGACGAGTCTCCCCGAGATTTCGGCCCGCGGATCGCTTATACATGCCACTTTCAGATACCTATCCCCGATAGGCAGTGAGGGAGAGAAATGTCGGCCCCTAGACCATATGTGACAGATCCCTTACCTACTTGTAGCTCAGTTCCGCTCGACGAACATTACGATTTGCAGCGATATATATTTGAGCTTGTAGTCATTGTGTAGTACATATGGTACGCAACATTTTGGTCATTGGTATTTTAGTGCTTGTGGCTCGCGCATGCACATTTGCTAGAGATGACAAAATGACAGAAGAAACAAAACGAGTGGAAATTTTCCCGCTTCCCGTAACAAGCGGGACCACGTCTTGAACGCAGCGGGACAGATGAATGTAGTCCGGGGACTGGGAGCAACGCCTGGTGCACTCTGGGCAATATTTAAACTCAAAATGGCGGCGACCTCGTTGGGAAGACAACGGAGAACACCTCATGAACAACTACAGGTGATCAGCTGGACTACAATGTGAATTGTGATACGGCAGCATTAAGCTGCCAATAAACTTGGACAAATCATGACGGTTGAACATCCCTCAACTGTAAAAAAGGTGAGAGTGCGGTGACATAGTTCCACACACATACTTCGCAAAATCGTACAAAAGTCAGTTTTTACGCTACAGTAAGTTCCGTCAGCTGTTTTACAATAACATGTGGCACTTAAGGCGATCTTACTCGTTTACCAGACCACCTTTTTCTTCGTTTTGTTCTCTATTTTTTTCTTTTTCATTGAGGTTACAATCAGAGATATAAGAGCAATTGAAGAGTTTTTCGAGATCGATCGATTATAAAATTAAAGGAATACTGTATATTCAACGTGTACATGTACAAAAAGCATTTTTTTATGGTGACCTTCATAATTTAGCAGCTGCACGTACATATAAAACCTGTGCTGGGTGCTGATGTTGTTTTGTTTGAAAGCGTTCCATATTATTAATTTCATTTCCTTCCGGTGTGATTAAAGGAAGCCACATCTGTTAAGTAACAAGATCCTTATCAGGACACTTTGCAAGTGTGATAAGATCAAGTTTTACAGTTTGTGCAAGTTTTTTGATATAAATAATAGAGCAAACCAAAGCAGCAAGCCACCAATCCACGTATCTATGCTAAACAGGCAGAGGTAATTTCAGAAGGATTTCCACACAGCTCGATGCATTGATTATACATGCATATTCCCACTAAACCTCTTCCAGAAAGAACGAGCATGAATAGAGTTTTGCTAGGAATGTGCATGTATAATTATTGTTAAAAGCTGTGCAGAAATCCTGCTGTACTTTCATTTAAAATTGAGTTATGAGCTTTGAAAAGTCATATAGGCTTTTCCTTTATGCAGGTCATAGTTAACAAGGAGGAGGTGAATCAACTACAAGAAGCCACTGGCGTGTCATATGAGCAAGCTAATCAAGCCTACATAGTAAGTCACGTTCAGTAATGATGGTCCCATATTGGTGTGATACGGTACAGGATTACAACAAATATCAGTAATTCATTGACCAGTTGTTCAAAGCAGGGTTAGTGCTAACGTGGGATAATTACCGTGACAACCTATAGGTTTTACTAGGACATAACCCAGGGTTACCACCAACACTGCTTTGAACAACTCGGCCCAGTACTATAAACTGACCATAAAAAAAGATAAAAAAAAGTTTGATGGAAAAGTTTTCATACACTGTAAAGACCTCTTTAACAGTTTCACAGGGTTTGTATTAATAGCTGAGACCTGGGTACCACCACCCATCTACTTTAAAAGGGAGTACTTGGCTTCCGTTTAGTATGAAATTGAAAAAACATCTGGTGGCCTTCTACCTCAGAAATTATTGAAAACCCTGGTTTCAACATTTGACCAACATTTCTTCCCCAAGAAGCAATCTTGAGAAAATGTTGTATGAAAGCTTAAACCCATTTAAATTTGATTCAGCAAGCTTTCAACCTTTTTTTTCCTTCACACTTTTCACTTTATTCTTGAACAACCCAGTGTTCCCAATAAGGGACGAGTCTTGGGTCAAATACCTGACAAACCTGAAATTCGGATTCCCTGTTGGCACTTTGCCTCAAAAACTTAACTGGAACGCTGACAACCTGTTCAAATACTCTTAACGTTGCATCAGTTGAATACAGTCATGTTGAAGGAACTGTTAAAACTATTTAAATACGAGCCTCAGTTATGCTCTTACTTGTTCAATCATCATGCAGTGTACATGGTTAACAAACCCTTGTCTGTATTATTTTGTAGGCTAGTAACCAGAATCTTGAACAAGCTTTGAGTCTTTTAAGAAACTCTCAGGATCATCATGATGTTTCATATAAGGTGCATCACATTATCCATGCTCAGTCTTAAACCTTGCTCTTGTTTGCTCTTTCCCTTTCCAGGGTCCTCAAAAAGATTTTCAGTAGAGGCCCCACTGTTCTCTGCATTTTTGCCTTTTTAATGGCAAATTGTTAGCGGCGAAACTATGAAACTAGCCAGCAATATTGCCGGTCACCGGCATGTTCTGGCAACCTGGGTTTGTTGTCGTGCAAGAATTGGAGTGTCATTTATTTACGTATTTGGTTATCATTTATTTATATATTTGCATGTATGCACTGGATATTCATTTTATTTTTTGTATTTAAGCTTGTCTTATTACTTAGGCATGGAACCCTACTGAAAAAGTGACAATAGTTCACCTCTTATTGTAATCGCTACTGTTTGTATACTAATATCAAGACCTCAGTAACATGAAAAGACCAATCATCTAATTACTCTGCAGTTATTAAGTGTTCTTTCGATTTATCTTTGACAGGGTGTAGCAAACCAAGCAGGTATGCCCTTGTCCTTAAAACTTCTTAAAGTTCCAATAATACAACAGTAGGAAGCCACTAAAAGAAAGCTAAGACCACTGCACAAGGTAGAACCTATGCAATACCTACAAACATGAGGGAGGGCCACTTTTGTCGTACCCTGGTATTACATTCTTTGCTGTGGTACTACAGTATAGACATCATTGAACAGCATCCGCAAGGGTATCCTCTCTATAAACAAGCATTAACTGTGGATATTTAAGAACTTTGAGATATCATTAATTTTTGTGGAATTGTGGATTAAAATAATTTGAAAATAATGGATGCTAAAAAGGCTGTCAATAATTACCATTATCCCTTGTAATCAAAGTAATGTTAAACCTAATTTTCTTTTCTCTATAGGAACTCAAACATTTATAGGACCACAAAATGCTCCTGGCAGACCAGAAAGTAAGGTCAAAAGCTCTTATCAGCTGTTCTTATTCTGGATGAAAATTCTCCAAAAATATTGAAGGGCACATTTGTTTTGAAAAAAACTACCTGTACCATAAACCACTTCAGGTTTTTCAAAAATGCCCGAGATACAAAGGGTTTTTTCTTGTCCTTTTTTGCAAGCACATTGAAATAAACATTGAGCACTAGCTAGGGTTTTGTTGACATTCAATAAGAGTGACATAAAAAAAAAGAAATTACACCAATTAACCCAAAGAAAACAAGATAAAAAAAAGATTGACTTAGGAAAGACTGAAAGACAAAAGCAAACAGCTTTCAGAAGGGAAATTGGAACTGCTACTTAGCAGGAGTTACTGTTGAATATAGACCTTTATGTTATTTTGGGTTTCATTGGTGCTTTTTTCCTTGTGACTTTATTTTTTATTGCGCAAGTAAACTGGCTTGGTTTGAGTTTAATTGCACATGATCCAAAAATTCTTTTTAGCATAGTATGCCAGTTTTGGTTGGTTAGACAAGTAGTAACGAAGCTCTGACTTTCAGCAATCGACCTCACAAAGGATAAAGATGAGGACTTAGAGAAAGCAATTGCTCTCAGTTTACAAGAAGCGCAGGTATTTTCAAAGTCGCAGATCAGTTAACCTTTACATGTGTTAAAATGAGTTTCAAAATAAACCTAGTTGATTAAGTTAGCAGAATTTGAACCCACAGCATCCACTTACACATCCAGCTCCCAAACCACTAGGCCATGCCACTTCGTTTTACTTTAAAAATCGTCACAAAATGATACCGTCAATAAGGTGTTGTGCGTGTGAAAGGATTGTCACTGGACTGTGTTGCTTTGCTTTTGGAAAACGGCTCTAAGCTGTTTGATAGCTTTTGATCTACAACTTGGAACCCCACCATACAACCACCCCTTTATTTAACGACCACTCTTTTATGGCCCGAACGAAAGCATCATGATGTGACCGTACCTCATTAATACAACCACCCCATTAATACGACCCATTTTCCAAGGCCCGAAG
Source organism: Astreopora myriophthalma (assembly GCA_014634185.1). Classification (NCBI taxonomy): domain Eukaryota; kingdom Metazoa; phylum Cnidaria; class Anthozoa; order Scleractinia; family Acroporidae; genus Astreopora; species Astreopora myriophthalma. Next base: position 1,029,383 of record BLFK01000134.1, on the reverse strand, counting down.
TTGATCATATTAATGGGGTTCCACTGTATTTAAAAAATAATTCTTGTGACTCGGGGAATGTGTATGACTAACCTCTACCTTTCTCTTGTTTTTCAGGGAATAACTGTTGAAGAACAAGATATCAGCAGGTGGAGTCAAGCTTTAAACTTTGTTTAGCAATAGCTAAATGAATAATATTATGGCAGCAAACAGTTCCTTTGTTTAATATACAAAATTTCCATTGCATTCACAGCTTCTAATATAAAATAATGTTATAAACACAATCGTCATCTTATTCCAAATATTAATGGCTGCCATTCTAAGATGCTTTTGTTTACATTCATATTAGCCCCTCTTGCTTTGTTTAAGATAAAATAATTGTGTACATGTATAAATTGTCTGAATTTTGATCTCAAGAATGAGGCAAGATCTAGAGGTGGCTTGTTAAAACACAAAGCCAATATTTCAGAGGGTAGGTGCCATGAAGGTATAGCAAGGGAGGAGACAGCACTCTCCTCAACAGCAAGCTCACCATGGCAACTGAGCTACATATAGTCCACCACCCCCCGGGTGCCTGTCAACACATCACTGACAGAAAACCAGTGTGTGGAGTACGCCTAAGTATGGGAGGGAGGGGTTTAAAGAAGCAAGCAAGCTAAAAAGCAACTCAAGCCAAAGCACATGGCAATGCCCCTGCAAACCTCCCTGGAACCCCCCAAGTATCCCAGGCAACACCACTGCATTGGCTTGGTTTTAATCTTGGCTAAATTATATTTAGCCTCATTAATATTATTTGAATGCAAACAAAAGTATATTGATATGGCAGCCATTGTGCAACAAAAAAAGGTGACATAATTGTTTTTATGAAATTGCTTCATTTTTAGAGTTTTAGAGGCAAGTTTAGCAGAGAACAAGTCAGGGCTGAAGAGAAAGCGAGGTGATCCCTGGGTACGGTTTGTGGATCCAGTGAATCCCTATGAACGGCAAAGGCAGGATGAGTGTCCCACAGGATTGAAAAATGTTGGCAACACTTGTTGGTTCAGTGCTGTTATTCAGGTATAGACTCTTCTTGCAAGTTATAATACTTAATAGTTACTTCATGCCTTTATTAGTTGGTGTGTGTGTGTGTGTGAAGTTGTGATGTAGGCAGACAGTTTAGAGGGCATGAAGGAAGCTTAAGAATAATGCTTTCAGGTGTAGCCGCTTTCTCGGGATATTTTCTTAAACCAAGACCTGTGTCTTGCCTGGAAAACTGCTGCTGTATTATAAAATGGTTTTGTCTGCCTTGACCTTTAATACGAGTTTACAGCAAAGTTTTCCTTGTCTCATTTACACATGTAGGAGTTAGAGCCAAATGCTCAAATTTTTGCAATGATTTAACCTTGGAATTTGTTAGCTAACAGAAACCAAGTGAAAGCAATTAGTTTTCATGTGACTCAGAATAGTCATTAATTTTTTGCATCCATGTTGATTGATCATTACAAGTTGTGTGCTCTCCTCTTAACAGTCTCTGTTTCATCTTCCTGTGTTTCGACGACTGGTTCTCAACTATGTCCCTCCAACTGATTCGCCAGAAAAACAAGAGGTGAATTCCTCATTGCCTTCTTCCTGTTGTCATAATTTTTTCCCTTTTTTTTTTCTTTTTTAACCTTCATTGCTTTAAAACCTACAGTTATATAATTATTTTTAGTTACAGCTGTACCAATGGTTTATGAATAATCGTTTGGTAAACTGTCAGGGGCCAGTTGCTCGAAGCCTGGTTAGCGCTAACCATTGGTTAAGAGGTATCAAAACCACTAGGTTTCCATGGTATTTAACCCTGGTTAGTGCTAACCGTGCTTCAAGAAACCCAGGCCAGGTCGCTTGTTTTTAACTTGGCTTTTCATGTGAATATAATATTGCATTCTTAACTCAAATGACAATATCTATGGCTTATATCTTAAAGGGGCTTCAGGCTGTTTTGGAGTTAGTGTGTACCATACGCCCCCAAAAAACTAATGTCTTCTACATGTAAATCATTGAAGACTGAAAAATGTTGGAAGGATGCAAATTAATGTGTCCAGATTGTTACGTGGAAAAGAAATCGTTCCGTTTTTCTTTTTTAAGTTCTCAGGCTTGGTCTTGTGGAAATGACCAAAAATTTACTATGGATGCCTCTTAATTCATGCATAAGTTTATTTCGTATCTTCTTCTCAGACTTGCAAGACGAAGGGTGATAAGGAATGTATTTGACCAGAAAACAGCAAATACGGTGTATTTTGACATTGCCCTGTAAGTTACACCTCTTCCTGTCCAAATGTTTTCGCTCAGTCCTTGTTGTTTCTTCATGTCACAGGATGGTTATCGCCTTTCTTTCATGACTGAACTCCGCACCTTATTTGCACTGATGCTGGGCAGTAAAAGGAAATATGTGGATCCCACCAAAGCGGTGCAGGTTTGTTTGATAGCACAGCAATCATTTGAAAACCGCAATATGCAAAGGGCAATGAACTGATTTGTGGATTGACTTGGATGTCTGTGGTTTTACACTGTACTATACCATGTCTAAATGCCCAGTGAGGTTCAACTACTTGTGACGTAACAATCTAGGAACGGGAGTGTTATCATTGTAAATAGATGTTTGCCAATCGAGGTCAGCCCAAAAAATGAAGCAGCTGACATAAAAGTCTCTTTTGAAAAGGAAGTGGTATTAAGCTCTTATTTCTGCGTCAAAGCTGAGGTATTTAGATCGCGTTTTTCTACGAAAGGCTAAAATTGATAACTGATCATTTTTTCAGATCTTAAAGGAAGCTCTCAAATATAATGGAAGTGAAAGTAATCCAGGAAATCAACAGGTACATGAACACATGTAGAAACAAAGTAATTATGTTGAAATTAAAAGAAAGAAAAAGGGGGAAGGAATACATTTCAAAGAAATATTACGTGGTATGTTGAAAGGACCCTCTGCATGGACAGAAGTACATGTATCACTTCAGGTAAGGTCAATTTACCCTTTGTATTTGCCAGCATACTAGTGTTCTGCTTTCAAGAATGTGCAAATGAAGGCAAAAAGCCGAAAGAACTTTTGGGTGGGCATTTTGTCATTTTGTGGAATTGCAGCCAAAATACGTTCAATAAATTGAACTTTGGAAAGGAAAATCTCTCAGAAAATGACAAAGAATAGTAGCGCAGCTTTATCAGTCTCGGTTTCGCAAGGTCTTCATGATTGTTTTTTGTTTGTTTGTTTGTTTGTTTGTTTTTTCATCCAGGATGTTAGCGAGTTTACCCATAAGTTGCTTGAATGGCTTGAAGACTCTTTCAAAGCGAGGCACAGTGGTAACTCCCCTGGAAAAAGGTAAGTTTTGAGTTGAACGATTTGTTAACGTCTTGATAAGGCCTATTTACACGCTGCGATTTGTCATGCCGATTTGTCGGCCTCGAGAAATCGTGAAGCAAATCGGCGCGTGTAAATGGCGACCGATGCGCGCGCGATTTCAGTCCGACATGTCGGCCGATTCGGAAAAAATCTGTGATCGCTTCACAGATTTTCCCGCGTCGGGGCCGATTTTACAGCCCAAGCGTACGTATCCCTTCGCAAAATGGCGGACGTTGAAAGTAAACCTGCTAGGAAAAAAAGGTCGTTTGATGAAAAGGAGATCAACCTTCTTATATCACAGCGAAGTTCCTCGAAAATTTGGTTAAATGCTCCTTTACTTTCGCGTTGTAGCAGCCAGTCTTTAACCCAGACGGTTCTTTTTCTTCTTTCTTTTTTTTTTT
>BLFK01000134.1:971370-1016499 GCA_014634185.1 Astreopora myriophthalma | reverse complement strand
TAATATTGTAAGAGCCACCAAAGAGGGAGACTGAGATTGATTCTCCTGTCCTGCGGTCACGATTTGTAATTTACCCAGAAATCGATCTGTCTTTATCGAGCAACGAGCAAAGTGGTTCTGGAGAGGAGAAGCAAGAATAAAATGCTTTCATATGACGTCAAAACATTCCTTTGGAATTGATCTCACTGTTTTTGCGGGTTTTCTTTTGTTTCAGTTTCCCAATATGGCTGCTAGTCACTTGTCTAAACACTTTTTTTTTTCTCTCGCCTCGCTGTGCGTGCGATGTAGCGCCAAACAAGTCTAATAGACTTCAATTTTTCGTCCTTAAATACGGCGCAAACGGTTTCAACATTTGTTTCAACATCCATTCGATTTTGTTGAACGGTTATGTTGAAACTGTTTGCCACCCTTTTTTTACAATGTCGAAACGTTGAAAACGAAATCGAAACGATGTTGAGGAAGTTTGAAACAGTTTAAACTTTGCTTCAATATCCATGCAACATTTCCTTTTGTTGAACGCTGTTGAAGCCGTTTGCGTGGTTCTTTCAACATTTATCGAATAAGCGCAGCCGTAGTATGTACTATTTCTCAAGATGCGGTTACTAAGGCAAAGTGAGAGACAAATGTTGAAACCGTTTGCTCACCCTGTGTTCAACAGCGTTCAACAAAATCCAATGGATGTTGAAATAAATGTTGAAACCGTTTGCGCTGGCTTTAGAAACGGAAAAGAAATTTCGTTTAATTACCTTGAGTTGCATCCACGTGACCAATCCCGAGAGACACAGACAACGATAACTTTGCCCCGTCATCATTATCGTCCCCTGAGGCCGCGATTCTTTCGGTCAGCACCAAGAATAATGACCTCTGGCGACTCTGCCCGGTTCCGATGTGATGTTCCGCGCAGTCGCAGTGGGGGTGTATTTTAGGAACCGTCGACGGCAACTAATTATTTCAAATTTATGAGACTGCGCAGACAAGCCGGAAGTCCGTGATTTGCAAAAGAGTGTAGGCTGCATGCAAACATTCTCGTTCCAATTACATTAGCTTGCTTCGTCTGTCTTTTAACTCACCCACTTCTGTGATAAACCACACAAACTATCAAGAAACAAACCCCCAACATTCTCTTGCTTCTATTTACATGGAAAAAAATCACACCGCTTGTCCCTTTCCTAGATTTATGTCAGTAAACAATTTAAGAAGCATTGGCTAAAAGCAGACATTGTGAGCTAATAGAATGGGCCCCTGTGAGAAAGCTACAAAACAATAGTGTTAATTAATGAGCAAAAAGAATCGCTTTGCACGTGCATTTTGGTATATTCTTTACCGTCCTCAGCCGTAGGATTTGGCGAGTTTTTCGCAGCAGGTATAGACCTGGTATGGCGCTAACCCGAGTTTAAATTCAATTGAAAGCCTCAGATTGTCATGATATTCATCTCGCTTTATCACAAACCCTGCTTCGAAGGCAACTCGGCCCAAATGGCCAAATCTCAGCCTTAACGCCCTTACGACGGACACTTCGGCCATATGGAGCAAGCTGAATACAGGTTATAATACAAATGTCGCGAAATAATCAATTACGTCAATTGCGCGCTTCTGTTAGCATTGCTGTCTTCGTTGCATAGACTGTTTTATGACCCTGCTGGGATAAGTATGGGCGCCAGCTGAACGAGGTAAGTTGGGTAAATTAATTGATGCGTGTCGAAAAATCCCGTTACACCATTGCCACTTGGCGACGCGAAAATTCAGACAGTGTCAGCTGAATGTTATAACAGAGGGCCTCAGTTGTTTTATTTTTAAAGTATATTACTTTGCATACTGGATAATGGCCCATTCTCCGTTGTGTGCTCGCGTTTTCCTTAAAACTTGAGATTTGGTCATTTGATGTTGTAGCTTGGCAGAGAACGGAAAAGAAATGTACCAAACTTCAACACGCACGTGCAGAGCTATTGTTTTGGTCGTCAAAGTCTATTGTTTCAGTGGCGTTCCCGATAAAGTCGCCGTCGTAGATCTTGAGGTCCCTCTTATCTTGAAAAGGAAGACCTTTTGAGTCGTGAAACTTTACTATTGGTTTGGTCTTTCCTATCTTGCAAGCATATTAACAGACCAGATTTTCAGAATAAGCGGATCGCAGTTTTACACATTGCTTTTCGGGGCCCGTTAAGTTTCTCGGGACTTTCGAGAAACGAGCCTTTGGACTCGCCTTGAAAAAGAGGCTGACGTGGACTCGGAAATGGCGTATTGTATAGTTGAATAGCTCAACTCCCTCTAAGGTTATTTGCGAAAGCTTCCGGTTGTCCGCGAGGGGCGGGGTCTGCAGACAGGAAAACCGGATGAGGTAAACAACAAACTGAGCATACACTCTTCAGGATCCGTTTCATTTATTACGATAGACAATAGGCATTCCACAGTTGAGCTTACTCTCTGGTCTCGCCTGCTGTGTTTACAGATTGTTTGACGAGTTGAAAACAGCTCGTTTCCTTTTCACCTCTCGAAGTGAATAAAATTCATAAAATTGGAAACCAATGCATGTACTTGGTACCATCGCGGAGAAGTTTTCATTTGGATACTCGCATGCACTTACGAGGATTTCACTTACAGACTCGTAAAGTTAGAAATGTTAAGAATAACAAACAACATCATGCACAGAGAAAAAGCTGCTCCAAAACTTGTCTGAATCGTCATACTCAAGGACTATACAGTTGAAAGTATGTTTTTGGCTTTGATTGTTAGAGAGAGGGCTGAAATGAATTAGTCACGCTTATAATTCGTTATCTTATTAAAGCGCTTGACATGAGGAGGTGAAAAGGCTAAGACCAGCTGCTGCCGTGTTTGTTATTTCTGGATGCTTATATTTCCATCTGAGGTCAAGGCTCACTTGATACTTGATATGCCCAATCAAGGATTAAGTTAGCTTATGAAACTGGCGATTTGGAGGATTTTTTAGGAAGGTTTCTTCGACTTCTTCCAAAGTTGAAATTCAGGAGCCTGGGTTGAATGCTTCGCGCGGCCATTTCCTCGAAAATTCTCCTTTTCACACGAATAATACCTTGCGAAAACACGCGAAACTGCCTGCTACATGTACGTGGCTAAGACTAATTGGGTACAATAGTTGCACGCATTCTTAACTATGCAGGGAACCGAAAAGAGACCTTAACCGGTGAAATCACTCTCCCAGAAAAACAAATAGACCTTTCACGGATAATGACGCCATATTGGTTGGAAGGTGAACACGGCTAAAATTACAGTGAATGTATGGGATTTGGGCCGACTTTGAACCTCCGTAACTCCCCTACGGAAGCAGCATTTTGACAGTGAAAGAGTCATTTAAAAGGCGTTTCTACTGACAGTATTTTCATAAAGTTTAAAGAACAGTTCTGTAAACGTATTTTTAAGATTTCAACAAGTCCTTGTAATCAACATTATGCAAATTTCCGCGACATTACGGGAGCGACATGAGACGATTTATAATTCCAACTTACTGGCCTACCTTAACTGGCCTAATTTTCTGTTGGATGAGTGTGATATCAATAAAATGTAGGAAAGCCGCCTCTTTGAAGCAGCATCTCAGCGATTCCAAGTGAGCCAAAAACTCATTCATTCACCGTAATTTTAGCCTTGCCCGTCCCGCAACTAATATGTCGTCATTAAGCGTGAAAAGGTGTTTTAATAATGTTTACACGGACGAAAATTTGCATCATACATTTCCCGTTACGTAAACGCACAAGCCATGGCAAACCTTGAAAATTCCCGTTCCCAAATAAAAATTGCTATGAGTTTAGAGCGCGTGTCCAAATCACGCTGTCTTTCGACTGATAGCGTGATCTAGCATGGATGACGTGAGTTAATTTCCACGCTATTCAAAATGGGGGTGGGGTTTAACCTAGAAGTCACGTTAACAACGTCAATGCAAAAATAGAGTCAATATTTGTCATTAAAACAAGTAATATATACGCGACAAAACGAAAACCTTATCTTTGGTGTAATCGGTTATATCAAGGCCATACGACCCTTTCAGTCTGCCATGTTTATGCGATGACAGCTTTCAAAATGAAGGCCTCTTTGACGACTGAAAACATTGCTTCGCTGGTAACGGTTTTTTTGGTGTACCAGGCATATCTTGGACCGGAAATGGCTTTGTTTTTGTTGTCACGATCGCAGTCGTCTGGAGAGGTGTACAGTTATCTACCGGTCCGTAACCGATTTCTTATTAGCAGGGAGAACGGTGCAATGCCATGTAATTAAAGGAGTTGGGTTATAGACCCGTGCCCTTGGCAACACAATAAGTCTGCCTTGTGAAAGAAACTCGCTTTGTTCTTTATTTACCAGTTTTGTTTGGCCTAACACTTGAATTTCGCCGTGACGTCTAGTGTGCTTCTAAGGAATAATACCACCTTGGATGCGGAAAACGATCAGATTTCTAAGTCTGTGTAAACGGCGACGTCTGTAACACCAAGCTATTTGATCACCCTACCTTGGATATAACAACTGAGCTCAGTTTATGGCGATGGCACGAGCAAGTGGTTTGTTAGCAGAACGCGGAAGGTGGTAAATGAAACGTAACTGGAGGAAAATATTTGAATAGAGAGAGGACAAAAATTTGCATAATTCGCACTGTCTCCAGACAGTGTCGTCATTTTCCAAAGGACGATGTAGAGGCATCTTGAACTCACAGTAACCAGGATTTTCGGCGCTGCGCATCGTACTAACGGACCTTCAGAGCGGCGAAAGGAGGCTGTGGGTTTAAGGTAGCAGATACAGACCTTCAATTTTTTTTTAAATCTGTAAGCTCTTAGAGCAAAGTAATTTCGTTGATGAGTGTATTTTCAGACATAATTAACAACTGTCTCGAATTTCCACGTCTTATTAAGAAAATTCTTACTGGAGGAAATAATTTTAAATTTTTATTGTAAAAAAAAGTCTATTGTCGACCCAGTTTAGGACTGGCTCTGATGAGTTTGCGTGATTTTTGAAAGAACATTGACTGAAATGTACATTTTGTATTTTGTACATGATGAGTGTGCGCTTGCTCACTGCACGTGCGCAGAGAAGGAAGAAACTCTTTGCAAAATGTTAGTTTCTTCGCCGGTTCAGGTCGTGGAAGCAACTCGGAAAATGAATTACATGAGGTTGGCGATCATCGATTCAACTCCATGTGGCTCAATAACACACTGCAATCGGCCGGCTCTCTGATGCTTTCAATCTTTGTTTCGCCCAGCAATCAGCCGTCCACGAAGTGCAGGGAAAATTGAAATAGAACCTCTGTTATCAGCTCCGTAGTGGAAACAAGGCCTTTGTATTCAAAATCTGCTATTTAGTCTCAGAAAAAGAATCTAGACAAAATAGGTTATCGTTTCTGAGAGTAGCAGACCATTTGGCTAATTTCAACCGTTTGCTCTTCCGGAGTGTACCTGAGCCAAACGAAATCGAATGAAATCACCTCACACATTTTACTGTCATTATGGTCGATTACTCAAGTCAACTATGGTCCTAGAAGCAGCATTTTCTTGATTCAAAACGGAGAGAAGACTTTGCAGAGATGCAACCTTAAGGTCGCATATTCGGCCAAGATTTGGAGTTTGATTAGCAGAGTCTCGTCTGAGACTTGAACTCACAGTAGCTCGATTGTTGTAGGCATTTCTTTCGTGGATTACCTTTTGACTCGTCCCATTTGGTCACTTTTAGGTGATCCTCGCCGCATTCTTATGCTGTCGTTAAAGTGAGGGGTGCGTGCTTCCTTTCTAAATTATTGTCTTTCAAAATGGTGTACTAATGTATTTTTGGCTGTGTTACAGATAAACAATACAGCTACCAGTTGATCGAGCCGGTGAATGAACCATTTCATGAGCACGCCAAGTCATCCCCTCGCTCTTCTACAATGCCGTCAAGACAGGTTTAGAATTCATCCTCCTTGACTTGGCCATGAGAACAAAGAGGTAAGTTTAAAAGGGGCTATTTCAAGCCACCGTGCCTGAAATTTCTAAGATAAAAGCGCCTAGGAAACCTTTAATATTTGCATATGACGAGGTATACGTCTGGCAAGACACGAGGTCAGTTTTCATCCACGAAAGACCTTCACCTTGTCCTACTAAAATCATTGGATCTTTACGAAGTAGCAAATGCTCTTCTTCAGCCATCGTTTACTTTACTTGTTGAAGAACAAAATGCTCAAATTCTTCTCCGCAATCTTTAGATGTCCTAACAGGTATTTGCTGTTTTGTCTCGGTCTGTCTAGGTTTTATGCAAACTTTCTACACCAGATAAAATTGTATTCAACATCGGGCTGTTGGGTTCACGCTATCGCTCAAAAGGGAAGTTTGCAAAAGCATCGGGGAAAGTTCATCCAGCCTTGCTCCTCTAATATGTAAGACAGTTAGGTTGATTTTCTTTATTCGATAGAGGTAACAGACCACCGGGTAAAGCAACACTTGTTCAGTTTGCCTGCAGAGTGAACTTACCAACCCGGAAATTTTTTAATCTGATGTAACAATCATCTGTTGCAAAAGTTTTAAGTAAGCATTGAAATATTTGATGCTAAAACAGTTTTGCGATCATATTTGACATCCAAAGATCTTTGTCCATGCATGCAATAGGGCCACATAGACGTTAAAAACCCAAAAAGACCCAATTCATATGAATCAAAAGTGTTCGATCTCAATCATCTGCACGTTCTTCTAGATCCTGTTGTTAAAGCAAGGTGTAAAATGAAATTCAGGGCCACAAAGTTTGATGCTCATTCAACGCAATAAAACCTTGATGATTTCTTTTAAACTGAGTAGACATCAGGGGCTACAACTTCGTTGGCAAACGTTTAAAAAATGAGATAAAGAGAGAGAGAATTAAATCAATATTGGACAAATGAAACCAGTGATCAGTTCATCATTCACACTGCTTGCTTTTGCAAAAATGAAGAACAGGCTTTAAAAACTGTTAAGCTTAACCTGTTTGATGGTCATTTAAGGCTAGAAAATAGTAGTTTCCCTATCTTAAATTCAAACTTTGAAATCTTTAGAGCTTACAACATTTCTGCGATTAAAAGTGTACACTGTGTTCCTTGTGTGCAAGGCTTCAGTAGATCTTTATTGTAATGGACGCTCTGCCTATTAGTTCTTATCTGGTCTCAAAGCTTTCAGGCAAAGCAGTAAACATATTTCCTGATGAAAGGCAAGCGCGATGTTAGAGTTATTCAGCTAGGAGACTATAAATTGTCTGGGAAGAGACTAATAATACAGTTTGAAGTCATATTTTTCGAGATTCTTGAACATCCACGCGCACAGTTAAACAAGTGAATGTTGTACTTTTGGATTTTTTTTTCAGAGTGAATTTAAAATTATTTACAGCATTTTCTACGCGGTGTTAGAGAAACCAGAAAAGATAGTACGTTGGCTCACAAGAAGGCCTCATATCATTTCAAGAAAATATAAGAATTGAACTGTAGTTTTCAGGTCGATAATCGGTGGACTCTGCCATTCGCCCTCACATCGTACTGCCGGTACAACTTTTCTTCTGCCATTTGAACGGAGAGCACTTACATCTACCGAAGTACTTCTCGCTACATATTACCTGGTTGAGTTGATTCTTAACTGATTTTCTGATCTTAAGAGCAACTGGCATAATTTGCAACTTGTTTCTTTTGTCTTAGGTTATCAAAATGCCGACTCGGTATCACTTAGGTCAGACAAACAACTTCACTGCGTTGACCCAACTGTCTCGTTTACAGCACGAGATTGATTTTCTTTAATCCAAAAATAGCGAGTTTTCCACCTTCGATCAGGATGATATTTTCAAGTGTTTCCTCAACGAACTGATCGGAGATTTTTATTAATTTTGTGCTAAGCACGTTTAAATTAACTCCCTACAGCCGGGAACTCGAGTAGGTCCCACGTGGGGCGGGGTTGGCGGTTAGGGAGAAACAGCGGTTGCACGCCTGTTAGTTTATTTTCGGACTGGAACTTCAGCACAAACCGCTCACACATTTGAGGTATTTAGCGATTCGACCCCTAAAAATATAATTGCCTTTTTGCTTTTTAGTTTTAAAAATAGAGGAAACTTTACAAGGACCTTAAATTCAGTTAGTTTTTTTGAAAGCTAAGAGAAATTGTCTGAGAGTTTTTCGATAGCATCGCTAGCTTTTCATCCTACCTTCATGTTGAAAACCACAAGAAATCTCATCATGTGGCGTCGGAAGATTACACGCATAGGAGCGAAAATGGCACGCTTCAGTAAGACCTTTCTATACCATCTCATTAAATTTTGTAATTTACTTGTTGAAGAAAGGAATTGCAGTCACGTTCATACTTAGAAACTAAGGCCACATGTGTGTTCGCAATCGAAGGAAGTGTTTCACACTCGAGCTCTAGCCTTCGGACGACTTATAAAATTAACCTTCAGTAAACTCGACATGTTCCATGCAAATCTATAGGAAAATGCGTATAGCTAAGTTGTGGTGAATTTACAAGAGACCTTGTTCGTTCTTTGGCGTCTGTGGAGCAGCCCGAGTATTTTTAATAGCCTACAGACTTTGGCCAATGTGTTGACGGCGTGTCTGGCTTTACGAGACAATCACATGAAGCGGCTTTGCCTTCCCTGGCGTGTCGATCGTTTTGAAAGGGACAAAAGTCGTCAAAGAATATGAACTTCGTGATTTAATAGCACTAGTAGAAGGGAAATTTTCAGCAATAATCTTGATCCAAAGTTGTAGTCACTTGAAAGAAGAACGCCGGCAAAATCAACTTGAGTAAATTAATTACCTGCGGAAGAACTGATCAGCTAAAGCTTCAGGCTCTGGTGCTTGTTACTCGAGCAGTGTTTTCCTAGTAACAAGTTAACAGGGGTTGTAAAATACTAAAACCATTGGTGATATTCTTGGATAAGTAAGGAACAAAATTTTACCCCGGGAACCTACAAAGAGTTCTAAAACTTCTATCCCCTTTGATTTAGTTTGCTAAGACTGTAGCAAATATGATTGAAGCAGTTTAGTTTTAACCATCCATTGCTTTCATGTCAAAAAAAAAAGACGTGCTGGAACTCGTAGCAAGAACTGAATTTGGTTTACTTTTTATTTCGGTTCGTTCACATGTCTTCCTATTCTAAAACTGAACATTTACTCAGACCTTGTACAGAGCTAAAGCATGAAAAGTGGCGACGACATTTTCAGAGGTGATACATTCGTTTGGTGAATTCAACCGTTTCGCAAATGAGGAGACGAGAATGGTCTTCTCGATTTTTGTGAAATTTCTCAGTTCCTGCTGTCAAAATAGATTTGTTTTCCTTGTTCCATTAAACATTTTGACCTCCAAACAAGCGTTTAGAAACAAATTTTGCCTTTCCTGACGACAATGATTGTAGGATTCAGAGCCATAAATACAATACACGTTGACGGAGAAGATGCAGTTATCTCTTGAGCAGTTTCAGTGAGAAGTTATTCCTTTCGCTCGAGAACTATGTGCTGTGCTATAAATATTTTTTCATCGTATAAATTGTCAAGTCAGTACAGTATTCGTTTAGGAGAAACAATGAAATGTCAGAGTTAATTTCATAACTGAAGAAAAACAAGTCCCTGAGGAGGAGCAATGGTCTGTTCTAAATGATAATTTATGCCAGTAGACTTGAATCAAAGTAAAGTTTGTTTCTCTTAGCCTCTAAGGTTTGCTTTTAAGCAGAAGGTTATTGCAGAATCCGCAGCGTCGGAGAAACACTACTCGTTTTCAGTTAATACAGTAACAAAACGTCTACCATACGAACAACAACAACGCCTCACAATCCGGCTTAAAGTGATGTCTGTTCTAACTATTGTAATCCCCAGGCACACCTTGCAGGCTAAATACTCTTTCAAAATAGAGGCTTCTTTGACCAAGCACGGCTTGTTCATCTTGCATTAGGTTAGAAAATAAACTTTATTTCATCTAAAAGAAATTAAGCATTTACATCCCTAAATACCAAGCCACCGGAGGCATCCAAATACCACCTCTGCCTCAGGAGGGGTATAAATTGGGTCGAGCTGATTAGTTCCTGTTGTGGCCAATTTCCTTAATCGCTTCCTTTTTTTTTTTTTTTTTTAACCTGGGCATCTTTTCGCACTTTCCCTGCTCCTACAAAACGAATAAAATCGTCTTGGCACTGAAAACACGAAGTATATTCTGCTAAAGGGCATGTATTCTGAAGTTAAGACAAGATTCTGTAAAGCTTGCTTCTAAACTTCAGCACCCATTCAACACAGTAATTTGCCTGCGGCAGTATATTCGAAGTCTAAAGTTCCCATTCAGAGGCAGTATATTCGAAGTCTAAAGCTCCCATTCAGAACTAACTAGCGCTTTTTTATTGATTGTATCTCTATTGGGCTTCTTAGCGTTTTTATTTCTCGGCCGAAAAAAAACAGTGACGACATTGCGTGATTTTCTGAATGGCTTCTGAGCTAGACCACATGCATTTAGATAGTCTCCATCTGGTGAAAAATGGATAATTTGGACAAAACTAAGGCTGAAGGCTGGTTCGTTGCCTCCCTGAGAAGTGTAATCCCAAGGAGAAGAGAATTCTGAAAGAATGGCTTATGTTTTCGAATAAACAATCAAGTCAACTCAGCTTGAGCTGTTTAACTGAAGGAATATTCTCAGCAACTTTGGGCCTTTACTCAAGGCTTCCAACAAATACTACTGAGACAGAACTTTCAATGACTTCACACTCAGTTGGAGCACATCTTTACCGATTACTTTTAGTTTTCTTCGCCTCAATTTCAGGTTAGAATCTTGCTTTTCATTTCAAGGTAACTGTTCCTCAAATGTTTGCTTTAAAGGAAGCTCTTCTTGCGAACAAAGGAGTTACTATCCACTTGAAAGACACGTGAACGCCAGAATGGACAAACATCCTTTCTTGTCAAGAAAGAAATGGTGCGCTTCGTATGTCGTTTTAAATTAATTTGTTCACATTTGGATTTGTAGTGAAAGCGGGTCAGTTTTAAGCTGGAACTTCTATAGGAGCCATAGAAGGACAGATCCGAGACAGAATATCTTTAATGCGGGTAAACAAGTCGTTTATAGTTAATATGTGTATTGTATTCATATTTCGACGATTCGGGTAGAAATTTTTCCCCGGCTTCAAGTCATTAGGAAGCAATGAGTTTGTCTCATTTTGTTCTTTTATTAGCGTGGTTTTGCATAGCTTAACAAATCATTCTTTCTACTGTATTCTGTGCCTGAAGAGTCGCCTCTTAACCGAAGAGTCTAACCATATTGTTATAGGCCTCATCATGGCACGGTTCGTTCACTGCCCAAGTTATATAATTAGTCATGTGTAATTTATCGGTGAACTTTCGCCTCACCGTCAAACTTGACTGACTGATTGATGTAGATGTTTGAGTACAAAAGCTTCATTTTAAACTCCAGTCTTCCAGTTTTGAAATACAGTATAGAATTATGATGTACCTAGAAACAAATGGATTTCAGCAATTGTTTTACTGGGTCGAAAGTAACCAAAAACGGGGTATTAGTGTGTAAGGTTGATAAGAGAAGTAATGTTATGGAACATACAATTTTGCTTGCAATTTCTTTAACACAGCAAACGATTTATATTTGCCGAGTATCTTCGATAATTTTCCATCCTTTTACAAGCTATCCATCTTCCCTTAAAAAGCTGTAATTGGGGTTTGGCCAACAGTTAGGACAGATTTGTTTTTCCAAGACTACTGCGTTTTTATGTAGGCAAGGTAGCCATGATTTTATTCTCCTTTAGAGAATGAAAATTGCCCCATTTGCAGAAGTGTCGTATCAAATTTATTGCAAGAGGCATATGGACCGGCTTTAATCAAGTTTGTTAAAGAAGGTTTCCGTTTTTTACACGGCCCTGTTAAATTGGTTTTCTCGAGATCAAGTTGGCATGACAAAGATTTGGGGAAAAATATTTTCAGTTAGTTCAGCGGTGAGATTTAAAATTCAACATAAAAACGTCTTAGTTGAGAAAGATCTCCACAAAAGAGGGAATTTTCTCGGAATAAAAACGAAGCATAGTCTCGCATAGTGAAATTTAAAGTGAGCCAAGGAAAGCAATTGAATGCAGACAGACAACAAGAGCGTGCACTGAGAGACCGAACTCTTCACCAAGGGGAAAACCAAAAGGCAAAGGAACTATATAGTGTATTGAACGACATCAGTTTTTACTGATCTTTTTACTAGGTATATTAGACTTAAATATTTAAAATTAGGAAATTGTCGACCAAAACTTCGAACGCTGTCAGTTTCTAGCGAAACTGTTCGTTTTTAAAAGCTCAAACATCTCGGTCATGAAGATGTGAAGAAAGAGTGGCCATTTCCTCAGTTCATCTCGCAGCTTCTATAGGCTGTCCAGAGATAACGCAGCGGCTCACTGTGGAATTAAATAAACTATGTCAAACTCTTACCTTCCAAAGCATTGACATTATTTTACTCTTTTTGGGAAGTTTCACATTAAAAAACGTCCAACAGTTTAAATACATGAGGTTGATGGGTGCCCTTCGACATAAAGGCAAAGTCGAATTTATGTTCCTTTATTGATCCAATTAATCATAGTTTTCAAAGAGGGAACGAAGACAAAATACGCCCTTAACTTCAGCTTAAGAATCGTTCTTCTAACGAGTAGTTTAAGTGAATGCAACTTGTTTGTACAAGTGGATATTTTCAAGGCCAGACTGAGCTGCGAATGCGCCCGGCGTCAAACTGAATACACTGGTAGAAATGCCGCGTCAACTTTTCGTGCATTTGTACATAGAGACTAAATCAAAATAATATCAGGAAGGGCACAACTATCTCTTTTTATCCAGCTATTGCAAAATATTTCCATTCGCGGACGGTGAGTGTCTTGATTCTTGGCTTTCGTGTGATCCATTCGTAAGCTCGGCGTTCGGTCTCAAGTCGAAAACTGTTCAAGGTTTCGCTTGCATATTTCCTCACTAAACTTAGCTATTCCTTTGTATCCGCGGTATGATTGAGTTAAGCCTGTGTCTCATTTCTCCCGGAACGTTTCATTTTGAGGACTAACTTAAGATCTCCCCTGATCAAAGTAGCAAAATTCTTCTCCCTACAACAAGCTACACCGAAACTCCATACCATAATATTATAATACCTTTGCCAAATAAGGCATGAACAGTTCGATTCCGTTTAAGCTTTGTTTGGCTTTTGGAAGACGTTGAAGGGTGGAAGCATGAACTGCAGGTAGCTTTATTCAATCGCAATTGATTTTTATATGTCCTTAAGAAGAGTTTTGACGCTTATACAGTTCTCATTGTTCAACATAAATTAACATGTACAGGTATACATATACATTGCTGTCGGGCCAGTTTGTGAGTCATTCAAGAGCGATATTTGAGAGATCACATAAACCGGCCCTAAAAGAATTTATCTCGACTCTTTCTCGCGGCTAGAATACTTGCAAACCTCTTTTCTTGAAGCACATTTGTTTTCCGGCCTGATTTACAGTAACCATTTCGTCATAAGAGGCAATATTTTTGAAGCACCTTACGAGGCTTTCCGACGGAGTTGAATTGCGCTCTCGTGCGAGAAAGAAAGAAAACCTGAGTTGCGATCTATGAAACTCGTTGAATCCATTTTTTTTTTGGTAAAAGCGTTTGTTTTCCAGTATTTAACAACTGAAATTTATAGTCGATGATTTATCGTTGAATGAAAACATATTTTCCACTGAAATCGTGACATCACAAGCCATTGTCTACAGGCTGCAAGACGTTGGAATCAAAGCACAAATACTTGATGCGCAGACCTTAGACTTACAATGGCGCTTCCAGTTTTCGTATCTCGTGAAATGAGGGGGTTGTTTTCTGAGAATGTAAACTTGAAACTCAAGAAATGTTAGAGCTTTTCCATTTCTCAAGTTAAAGGCAACAAAAACGACCTAGCTTCGTTGAAGATCACCTCGGTAGCTCTCGTTTGAAGAGGCCTTGTATCTCTTCCACACCTTATGGCTTAAGTTTAGAAAGACTTTTCCTACCTGCTACAATGATCCAACAACTTGTCATTAATATTGTGGTAGAAATGAAGGGATTAATTAAGTTCAAAATTCATTTCAACTGCGCTTAAAACAAACAAGCACCAGCAATCAGTTGACGAGTTTCGTCTATTAAAGTAATTAATTTGTCCACTGACGCGCATAGTTCAACGGGCAGTATTTTCCTTTAAAGTTTCCCACGAGAAACTGTGGAGTTAAGATGCCAATTAAGACCAATTTCGTTTGCGAAAACTATATTTTCTGTTTCTCAGTTCCCACTGTTTTTGGTAGCGTGTTTTTAAGCACAGAGCTCAAGTGAAGTCTCGCCCTGCATGTAACAAGTCATTTACTTTTCTGAAATCAGCAAAACCACCATTGTAAAACATGTAGGCAGGCTTTATTTTCATCTAAAGAAAGTTCAATGAATTTGATAGACAATCACGACAAGTTCTTTCGTGGCAATGAATGATGCGCCTTTTACGTGGCAAATTCCCTCAAGTTATGCTAGTAATGTCGCGTTAGGTAGCAAGATTTGGATTAATCAATTGGGGCAAACATTTGCCGGCCGCTTTATCCATCTTTGTACCCTCAGCTGGAGGTAAATCAACTTCTCTACCAGATTTAGCTCACAGAACGTGAGCACATTTAAAGGCAATGTTTAAACTATTTCAGGGTAGTGCGAAAGGGGCTGAAGATTCATACTTGCTGAAAGCTCCCACGTTGCCAAATCTAACACAGCCGAGAGTCGAGTTTAAGTAAATTGTTTTATTTTATGTCAATTGTAACACATAACTAAATTGCTCAGATGAATGAGTTGAAGGCTAGAGTCAATTATATGAACCCCAGGTAGCTATAAAGCTCAGCACCCTTTGCAATCAGCTCTTTGATCTGAGTAAAGTTAAGAGCGTCCGGCTTAGGCGCTAACTTCGCGGCTCTCTTTCCGCATCCAAACAGTAGTCATCAGTGTTTGTAAATGTCCATTTTTTTTGTCCTTCACAGAATGCTGCTTCATTAAAGTTAAGGTGACAAGCAAGGAGGACAATTTCTCTGATGAAACTTATCGGCAGTTCACATATTCCCGTAGATCCGAACTTGTGGGTTTTAGCTCCACAAGTTCGTCTCTACGGTGTATGTGTTCTGTACTAAGACCAAAAAAAAAATGCTTACACGCGTTTGACGTAACCTTTATTGGTAAAATACATTACTGCAGTATTAATCAGTCGATTCACTTAATATATTTAAACGATAACTGCGACTGAAGGAACCCAGCCGACAAAACTTTGTGAATGCCATATCCATGTCGTGTCTAACCTTGCGTGAACACGCAGCACCAAAACTTTTTGTTCTTCCATTTTTGGATGAAATTAGTTGAATTTGTAGATCAAAATACAAGTTGAACGTTGCCCTACAGCTATGCTTTTGTTAGTTAAGATCCACAATTTGCTGTTTTGACGAATATAGTTCTAGTAGTTCTCGTTGATTCTATACTCATAGTAACTATAAATAGTAGTGTGAAGCTTTAAGTTGCTATTAACTGAAGACCCCGAGCAGGGAACGGTGTCTCGGACGTCCAGGGGATGTAAGAACTTGAAAACCTTGGTCTTCAATAGAAGGTATTTAGCTGTCAACAGAAAGCTCGACAGTATAATGTCAACTTCCCTTCTTGAAAAGAAAGCAAGTAAATGGTACAAATACGTCACCCTGCGTCATTCGCCATACTCGTTTAATTAACTACATCGACTGAAAAGTTCCTTGTGAAGTATGACAAAAACGAGAAGTAGTTCTTTGCCCTCGATTTTTTCAATAGCATTTGTTCGTTTCCACTTGGCAAGGAACTGTTCAATACTGAATTCAGCCTGAAGTGCACGTGAACTAAATGTGCTTTTCATGATAATAACTCGCAAAGAGATCTTCGTTTACGAATTGTTCGAGTTGTGTTTCGTGTTGATCGATTTCAGCGATGTGTTTTATGGGTGGTTAGTAAAATGGAACGAGGATAAGAACAAAGTATAGTTATACTAGGAGTAATCAAAGATTAATAAGTGCGTTCGAAGTTCAATGAATTTAGCTAAAATCATACAAAAAACATAGGATAAGAACAAAGTATAGTTATAAAAATAGATAGTTCATTTAATGCGAGTTAAGTAATAGTAATTGAGGCGGAATATCAGTGCGGTGTTTTCGGTGCAGGCGTTGATATGATCGTCATTTTGTATCACATCGATTGTACAAAATACATGGCAAGTTTTCAGAAACTTAGGGAAGTCTTTCCTCCTCTTTGCGTGTTACTTTAATATTTAGTTGTCCCTTGTGGTCAGGCCTTTACGACAAGTCGATATGGTGTGAATTGGCTTTCACAGGTACTTCTCTCCTCTTTCACACACAACATTGCGGCCACTAGTGGCTCAGCTAATCAGTTTTGTCTCTTGAATGTTGTCTAACCAGGGGAGCTTTCCATTTGTCAGTGGTAACCGGCCGCATGGGTGGCTTGAAGGGCTTCAAAATAACACAGTGAGCGATACACAAATTTAAAAGAATGCGAGAGACTATGATGTGAAAGTTCCTTCAAATTGTTTCACTCTATGACCGGTCTGACCAATCAGTTCTGGCGAAAAGAATGCGCCCTAGGTCAACTAACCGCGTGTAAATGTAGACACGAAGGAAGTTGTAGAGGTATTTTCGTTTTTAATTTTGACCGCTGTAGTGGCACCTTGCGTGGTGATGACGGTCGCTTATTTGGGTGCCACGGTAGTTCGTAGATCGGTTTTCAGTGGAATCCGTGTCCTGTTAAGTTTGACTTAAACACCATTCAATTTCCAAGTTGAAAGATTGTCATTTCCTCTTTCTCCGTTAATGGATTGATTTACGGTGATTCTTGCTACTTTTGTACGAGACAGGACTATAAATTCGCTCCTGAGTCTTCAGCAGGTTCGCTGGTGGAGTCTGAAGACGAGCGAGGATGTAAACAAATTTATTCTGTATTTATTCTGTGCGAAAAATGAAAGGAAAGATTAATTGAAATTAAATCCGGCCAGGGCCGACATTTTTTTTTTAAGAACAAGGAAAAGTACTCATTTATCGCCCAAGAAAAGAAGTTCAGTTTTGACAAGAGGCTGTTACGTTATCGCTTTTAATGAATCATATTCAAGAAAGCTTCTGTCGACTCCGGGGTTAACCATTTTGATCTCTCCAGTTGCGATTGTACGACTGGTAACTTTACTCGATAATCAGCGCACGAGATGACGGAGCAGTCTTCCGAGAATAAAGCTAGCGTTGCCGTAGTTGCTGTTGCACAAGACTGCAACTATTTTAATAATTCTGGGCATATTTCATTTCACGAGTCCTTTCCTAGATACCAATTAAAAGAGACAATCACAACCGCAAAAACAACAACAACAACAACATCAACAAGAAAAGAAACACTGAATAAATGGTTAATTAAGAATTCTCGAACGATACAGGGGCTGTTTGTGGAGGTTGTCTAGAATGTCATACATCCGTTTATATTGTTTCTAGCCAACATTTTCTGATTTTTTACTCAATGGTAAAAAGAATAAACAAAATTAAATACATTAATTTACGTAGCATTCAATCAAACAATGATGTTTTCATCTTATAACGTGCGCTCTGATTGGTGAGCGTTGTGTAGCATTCTGATTGGCTGGCGCTGTATTCAAAAGGCGTTTAAGGAACCATGACGACGACGTCATCGAAAGGCCTAGACATAATGTGGGCGCGATCCATTTAGGCAAAATTTCTGATTAGAAATTTCGTTTGCCAAATGGAGCGGTAATGACCACTCGAGAGAACCATTTTCGTTCCATGCCCGCTCTGGACGAGTTTCCCAGAAATTTTGCCTAAATGGATCTCGCCATCGCCTGAGATAACCGTCTTACCGAAACAAAATGCGAAATGGAACTGAACATTTCAGGAAATTTCCGACTAATGGACAACTCCGAGTGGTTGTCCAAAATTTTCGAAATGAACATTCTGGAAATCACTGTTCCATTTGACGCCGAAGCGAAAATTCCGAGATCCTTGCCCAAATGGATCGTGCCCATGTTTCCTGCTATGTGATTACCCTCATAAGTCAAATGTTACGTTATTACCCCAGGACAAGAATGGTAGTAGTGGCACTTAAAAAGAATCCCTGAACTGAATCTTCATTTGCACACTTTTCCATATTTTCAACTAACTATAGGACTATACAGACATATACAACGTTGAAAAAGCTAGAAAAAGGCAACTATTTTTAAAAATTCGGGTACACAGTGGCCAAAGTAGCCGACGCTTTCGAGTTGGCCACTGCAAATAGAGAACTGTTTTTAGTTCGAGTGGGAAATACAGCTGTTTGTTTGCTAATTGTTAATGTTTACAATTTTCTTTCTTTTTTCTTTTTTTTTTTTAAGTGAGAAAAAGACTGTGTACAGCTTTACATAAAAGGTCGAGGAATCGAGAGAAAATCATACAATCAGTGTAACAAAATAAACATTATTGGGGGGTATCATTTTTGCAGGCATGCACGTGTAAAAATAATTTTTAGAAGAATTTATCGGTGGCGTGTCTTCGTTCACCAATGACCGAGGTAACTTCCAACTTCCCTAACAAGCTGTTTCGTCGCGTAAACATGAATTGTTGACCCGGAAAAAAAGTATGTTTCAGACATATCATCACAGTAAAAGATATGGCCTATCTTTTACCGGGAATGGATCACCCATCGGCGGGCGATAATCTGTTTAATTACCATGGTAACCGGTGTTTGCTGTCTGCTCAGAGTCTACGACGAAGAACTCAGCTCTGAGGGTTTGAAGGATGTACTGGTTCAAAATGGGGTCGATTGTGACGAGTAAAGATACTCTCCTAAATCAGGTTGGATACCTTATGTCCCATACATAACCCACATAGAGCTCCAGGTGCATGATGCGCGGTGATGGCGTTCCCTGGTAGGCAAGTATGGGAACAAAAATAGCTCAATAACCCCCATCCTTTAATAATCATTTTATCGGCGAGTGGAAAAATGTAATATGCGCGGCTATTCTTTTTGGGTGCCACATAAGGAAAACTTTGTGACAGATCAGTGAAGAGAAGAACGGCAAATAAATTCAATGGTTTTCTAGTCCGGGAGGGGAGGTTTGTCATCAATCGCATAAAAACGTGGCCCTTTCTCCCTCCATGAGCGCACCCCCAACCCCCGAAAATTATGAAATCGGCGCCAAACATCTTCCTGCCCAAATTTGATCTTATTTTTACGGTATAGGGAAACATTTCTGTCTAAAAAGGGAGCAGTTTTTAAATAATTAGTTTTCAGTCAAGGGAGGGATATCTTTCCAACTTCCCACCAGTATACAGCCCAACTTTTGTTTCTCCTGTGAGAGAAGACGAGGAAGCTTCAGCAATAAGGATGACAACGGCGACGGGAATGTCGCTTTAAAATAGGAATTCGCGTCATTGTAATCACATCGCCATTATTTCAAGTCTTTCAATATGTGAAATGTGTATCTGACACCTTCCAGTTAATGGCTGCTATATCTTTTAATTCTTTGCTGGAGTGTGTTAGACACTTGACTGATTATTTTTCATTTGTTAAGGCCACAGGGAAATTTTATTTCTAAGAGTCAAAGACGATTGGTATCGTCGTGTATATACATTACATATTCTTTTAGTTTTTACTGTTTATTGTGACCACTTGTTGATATCTTGTGTACATACATGGTTTTATTGTTTTTAGTTCTTACTATTTATTGTTAGTGCAGTTTTAAAATACCATATTGTACTAGTAGCCACCTTGTGGATGTATTGTGAATAAACCGTTATTATTATTGTTATTCTTATTGTTATTATGTGTCGTCCAAATGAACGGTTTTGAACTTTGGGAGAGAGAAATTCAAAGTTCTCCCCAGACCACTGATTTTGCTCATCTGGCGTGGTTGTTTTGCCGGGGACGGCAAAGAAATGTACCAAATCGTAAAACGCACGTGCAGAGCGTGCAGAACGATTGTTTTTGGTCATCAAGCAGGTTGCCTTGTGGCTCCCTATTCCCTCATGACAAGACGGGGCTCTCGCTTGGTGTAAAAGAGACAAATCACGTAAAACAAAAGGGACTAAAACAGAAAATAAACAAACAAACCCAAAACTATACCTAACTAAAACACAACGACTCAACAAACAATGATTACTCTATTGTGTCCGGTACCCGGGGTAGTAGCCCGAAACAGTGCTTGTTGGAATTTGATTGAATGTGCGCAAATCAAGTTATATGTTAGTTTTGCTTTGCGCATGTTGCTGAAAGGTAAGCGAAGGAAAATTCGACATGTCGCTTCGGGAAACTTATTCCCAGATTTTAATTCGGAAAGATTTCCGTATAACCCGATACATTTATTATGCATACAGTTCTTTGTTTATCTAAACAATAGCGGAAACAATAGCGCTCCTTTGAGACTTATTCGCTTTGAATAACTTTAACTTTTTCGATAATAATAATTCTGCATGCATAATAAATGTATGGGGTTATACGGAAATCTTTCCTTTAATTCTTTGCTACGTTTGTTCCTTATTGACGTTGCTCCCGCTGGTAGAAGCCATTGAGCCAAAGAAAGGTTGATCTGATGTTGGAGAAGTCCCTGCTAAAGAACACGAGGAGGACGAATCTGCGAACTTTGAAAGATGGACAAAGATGGACCTCGCATAACGAAACGTACAGGTACAAAATGCGACGTGCAAAAGGGGGGAGTCTTCTCTAATGGTATCGCATTGCACGAGAGTTTTTCACTGTAGTCGGGAAACGCAAATCTATAAATGTAAATCTGTAAATGGAGCCCACAAATGTTGCTAGTTCGGAGTAGTTAGTTTGGCCCTTTGAGCTGCTGAGCGCGACTCTGGAGTGTTTTCTTTTACTGGAGAAATCCCCGTGAATCCCGCTTAATGTTCGTTTATCGACGGGGGGTGTCGGAAAGTGGACGTTCAAATAGAGAGGGATTTTCCTGTATTTTAAACTAAACTCGTTTGATTGATCTCCAGTGATCAATATAATTTCCCCAGAGGGTAGTACTCAGGTACTCTTGCCACATGCCTCCCCCACCCTCCTATATAATTCACATTATACACAGGTACTTGAGACAGGCAGTTTTCGTCAAATCACCTTTAATTTCTCAAGCAAAGTTCATTCCATTAAAAGCAATAACTTTTACGGTAATTTCTCAGCTGTCATCTCGGAGGGAGAAACAAATATCAGAGACCCGTTTCTCGAAAGCCCCGAAACTTTTCGGGCGTATTTCGGGTGCCATAATTCTCTTCGTATCTCTCAACGAAAGACGTTTTTAGCCCTGAAATTTTGCAGTTAGTTTTCTCTTTCTTGTCTTGAAAGCATGTTAAAAGACCAGAATCTTGGAATAAGAAGATCGCAGTTTTACAAATTGCTTTTCGGGCCCGTAACCATTTCGGGAATTCCGAGAAACGAGCCCAAGGCTTTAAATGAAAGCGGGAAGAAGAGACTTTCACTCTATCGCAACTATGACGCAACAAGGCGTATATTTGTTATCTGGTTACCCATCTCCCGAACTCAATTTTACCACCACACTTATAAACGGAATTTCTTCAGCCCACAAACGCGTTCGTCAAATACTCGGACAAACTTCGTATAGAATCGGAATGAGTTCGTACTTCGAAGTCAATACCTAAGCTGGTCCCATTGGTGGAACGGTCAGCATTACATGACATCCGGGTGAAGTAGTTTTCCGCGCCCGCAATGATGACAATCCACACAAAACACCTAACCCTAACCGCTGGTCACTGAATCTATCTCACCCGATGTTATTCAATGCTAACCTGGTGGAACAAGAAGACTGATTTTTTTTAACGTTCGTGATTCCTTCGTCGTCGTTCTACAAAACTGAACTTTCCAAGAACAGCACCCAAAGGAGGGAAAACATAATCAGACTTAAAATACTTAAATCAACAAAAAGCCACTTGAAACGAGTATAAAACTTTTAACGCAAATGAAATAAAAATACCCACATTAAAAAAACAACCGCCAGTCTTCTCAAGTGTTTTTTCAAAATAGGGAAGCATGACGTCTTTAACACAAAACGGTTTACTTTGCGGATTTACAAGGAATTCTCTACTCAAGTTGCTCCCCATTATTATTTTTCCCTCTGGTTACTTTCTTGTTGAGTGGATGTCCACATGAGACCAGTATGAATTCAGAACCACAGAAAGTTTGCTCTCCACCATCTAACCGCCTAACGTTGGTCGGCGCACCGACATCAGTGGAATTCACCTCTTAGATCGCGCTCTGATTTATATGGCCAGACAGTTCGTTTGTTTTGAAGTGTACTTCATTTGCCATGAAAAGTACCTCGCAAGAATGGGACAGCAAAATTAAAACACATTCACCCCTGAATTCACATTGGTATCGTGTGATCACCACATGAGACAAACAGCTCTGTCTAAAGGCTGTGTTCAGTTACCACTGCCGTTAAGTACAACGACATAAAATCTAAAAGCACACAAATGGATCGTATGCGCATGACGTCACAGCGGCCATGTTGGTGTCCGCCATTTTGTTTCGGTTTAAAAAACATGGCGGCTGATCACGTGACTGAATAGGCCCTATAAGGCGATCTTTGCTGAAATCACTGTTTACATTTTTGCTTATTAGCATACGAGTTAACCTACAGAAAGGCTGTTTACAAATTTAGTTGAAAAGTTAAAAGAGTTTAACTAGAGCCAGCTGTGCAGTTTTCAGCTGTTTGAAAGCAATATCTAAGGATTTATCAACCATCAACGACTGCAGAATTGCTGGGTGGCAAAAGCATTACTGAGCCACGCATTTCTTCGGAAAACTTCGAGTTTTTAAAATAGAATTTCTTCGAAACTATTCGGTATATCGGGTTCAAATTTTCACAGATTACTAAAATTGCTATCCTCGTTCAATTTCAATGGTTTGATCAGAGAATATCAAGCGTGTGCTGATGAGGCAAAAAATGTAAACAACGATTCTCCTATACTCGTCACTTCAGCAAAAGATCCACATGTTGGCAAAAAAAGCGTATTGCCCGTAAGGAAATTAACAAAACAATTACACGCGGCAAGGCCAGAGTCACCCAATCACGTGTGTTCTTTAGTTAGAAGTCTAGTAAGCAGTGAGGCAAGGCGGCTTTCAAGTGAGTGACGTATAACCGACTCTGGCCAATCACAACAGACGTTGACGATCATATTAACCAGTGAGGAACTCGAAGCAACTGTAGCTGGCAT
The DNA here is from genome assembly GCA_014634185.1 of Astreopora myriophthalma. NCBI lineage: Eukaryota > Metazoa > Cnidaria > Anthozoa > Scleractinia > Acroporidae > Astreopora > Astreopora myriophthalma. The sequence continues at coordinate 993,282 of BLFK01000134.1, read as the reverse complement.
CAAGCGCGGTAAAATGCGAGCCCGCGCGTCACAAATTGCAGTGTTTTAATTTTGCTTCTGATCGGCAGGGCAAAAAAGGCGCGAAATGCACGAAGCGCAGTGAAGCAACAAAATATGACATTCGCATTAAAAAAACCGCCTTTAAACCACTAAATGGGATTACACAAAACGCATGCTAACCCAGGCGTTGAACTCACACACCTTACAAAAACAGTCTACGTCAGGATAATCGTGTATGAAGCATAGAAAAATGATGCCTAGAAAAACATCGTAAAAGTCTCAAGGCAAAAAAACACAGAGCATAGAAACAGGAAAAAAATTGCACGGCTTTGAAAAATTAAAGAAAAAAAGCTTGCGTTTCGGGTGCGTCTTGTAACTCCACAATACCACAGACCAGTGCAGAAAACGACCCTATATCAGTTATTTTTAGTATTACCTGAAAAACGTGAGGATAGCGGATGTAAAAAGAACTAATCGGATTTAATTTGCCTTTCAATGCTGTAACATTGCAAAGAAATTGAGGCACTGGTCTCGATGCGAAATATAATCGCCGAGACAAAGTCCCTTGAAACTAGAAATTCGCTAGAACAGAGTTGCCTAGCTATTCACAACCACCTGCGTTAAAACACTCCGACCGCTGATATGCAAGCAACTGGTCTCCGGTGTGTCTTTTCTACGCAAGTCTTCGCTACAATCATTACTACTGAACAAAATCTGAATGCTAATTAATCATTCACGCTTCTAACCAGTATAACATAAGTGTTAAAAACATATCTCGCTGATATATTTAACAATATAAACTCTTCAGTGACAACACACTGTGCTTCTTAAGATAAAGTTAAAAAGAAATGCAGCCATCTTATTTACAACCACCTTAAAATCACCTTCACAATTATATTACAACTATACAATTTCACCTCAATAAATAACAAGCGTGAGTACTTATCGCACTCCACTACCATGTGTCCACGCATATGATAACAAAACGTTAGACGCCCTGTTGGATTTCCCGAAGTCCTCCGATGAGGTTCGGTAAAAAACCGTGCGCAAGCTGGATTTCCGATTCGCATCCAAGATGGCGTCCAAGAAAGTCCTCAATAAGGCGGGGACTATGTTTACAAATAACTTACATTAGAGAATTTGGCCTTCGCTTTAAATACCAAGAAGAAAGCAAAGAAAAAGATGTGGAAATTATACAAGCCTTACTGTAAAATACTCTTTTAAGAAACACTTATTTATACTTTGCTAGGTAGTTTAAGAAAACTTACCGAACACTCCAGCATCACTGAAACTTGAACTACTTTTTCCCCCGTTAATTCACAATGAAACTTTAAACTCTTTACGAAAACTAAACAAACTCATAGGGCTGTTTCCTCAGAAGAGAAACAAACAACCAGTATTTGATAAACTACTCTAAACCGGTGCGACCATCGATTTAACATGCGAGAGCCGTTTCCATTGAGCATCGTAAAAGCAAAACGAAAGTAATTAGAGAGCCAATCACGTTCAAGTAATTAGAAAGCCAATCACGTTCTGAAGGAAATACAGCCTTCAGCCAACCACAATTCGAAGTAATTTACGACTTGGTTTGATTATCCAATCAGAGCAGGTCAAGCCAGCTTCCGGCAAGTGCGGGAAAGCGAGAGTGGCTGAGTCGCAATTGGGTTCAGTTTTCCATCTGATGGGTTGAATCAATCATAGAGCAAACCAAAGGAATTGCATCATTACCTTTGACATTCAGTTGAAAACTGCTCTTTAACATAGCCAAGAGCGTTAACAGAAAAGAGACAGGTAGTAAAGTTCAAACGAAACTACACCCGGCACCAAAGTGGCGTATTTTTCATAGCCTCGCCAGTGAGAGCATCGATTCACGTCATTTCGCGTCTTTGCACCGTTGTTTAGTTGAGCTTTGTTTGTGTAAAACCACTCGACTATACTATGACCTATATCATACGAAGAAAAATGCAAGGTCGCTTAAAGATATTGACTTTCTTTTCTCGCGGTAAAACACAATATTTTAAGCACTTGCTGAGCTCGTAATTAAAATAATGTTTTTCCAACTCGAAAATAAAATTAATACCTCGGCATCGCTTTTCAGTATCCCCTATACAATGAAGAGCACATCATTACCAAATTCTCAAGCCCTGTGTAATATTACAGAGATTTAGCATATCAATAATATTGTATCTAAGCTTGAGCACGCCAAGACAAATCATAAAATGTGGTTCTGTAAAATAATTGGATAAAATGTTTTGCTATGTTACAATCGAAATTTAAAGCTTAAAATGCAAAACTTCGCACTTTAAGTGCGTGTAAATTGTTCATGGCGAACGATAAGTCTTGGTTGAGATAAATTTGTTCACATTGCTACGAATTAATTCTGATAAAAACACATTTATCTAGAACTTCGTTTCTGGTCGACGAAATGCGCTAAGCTCCAAGTCACCTTTTTCCGAGTCAAATTCTCAAGATTTTCGTCCTTTCATATCACCGATCAAAAAAAGTTCCGACCATTTCCGAAAGTTGCCGAAAAGTGCAAAGTTCCGACGATATCCAAACGCAGCCGAATCTCTCTCGACTATTCACGAACATTGCCGAAGACTGCCTCACGACCATTTTAGAACAATACAAGTCCAGACAATGCGGCAATATTCAATCATTTGGAGGTTGCACGGCAAAACATGTCAACTTAAGTAGCTCGTGCTTAGTGCACTGACAAAGGAAATGCTAATTGGCGCAAGTTTAACTTGCTTCGTGGAATATTAGAGCATTTTTGGTAATGCGGGTGACGTCACGGCGGCCATATTGGCTTCACAGAATTCCCAAGTCCCAAATTGAACGGTTAGCATCAGATGCCATTTTCCACAGCCCCTATTCCATTTCACATGAAATTACATGAAGCAGCTATTACAATAACCGAAAGTTAACCGTTTTCAAATCAGTGCTCGGGGTTAAATTAAAATACTACAGACCTGCCCTTAACCCCGCAACACTATTCCTCGCAGGACTAAAGGTCTGTCCTCTCAATTCTGTATCTGACGCCAACAATTCTTCTTACGCGTACGTCAGTCACATCTGGAGAGTGCCATAAAGATGGGGAATATTGCCTCGTTTAAGCGCCAGAAAGTGTCCTGAGAGGCTGTGGCGGATGAGATCTTATGCTAACCAAATTGAACTCCGTTGTTATGTACCGTATTAATTTGTTTCGCCGAAAACATGGCCGCTGATTCCGTCGGTGAAAAGGTTCGATTCGAGGAATGTATGCGTGAACACAACACTTACCTCGTTATCACTTAAGTCTAAGATGACAGTAAACCTTTGTTACGAGAAACCCTAAGCATTCATAGCGTGCATTCTTTTGAGACTATTTCTGGAAAAGGTATACATGGAAATAGTGTTCTTTTCGCACCTATTACTTCTTCGATACGAACGGAATAGTATTGCTTATTCTGCTCCCGATAGCGGAATAAACAGTTTTCTCCAAGAATGCGCAAACTTGTTGTATCTTACTTGACGTTCGCCCCACTGTGCATAATCTTCTGCCTGACTTCCCGGATCTTCAGCTGCAGTGCTGCCTTGGACGGAAAAAGATCTCCATGCTTCTGTTGGAAAACGCTGGTGACACTGTCAGAGGGAAAATACCCATGATCCTGAAAGAGCTGCATCACCACGCTCCGTCGCCTATCCACTGGCTTCTTGTGGGAGGAGAGGGTAGGGCTGCTGGGTTCTGGTTGTCGAATATCACCTCTCTCCTCCCTGTCCCCGTCTTTCAAGCCGCCTTGCTCAAGCGCGGCCACCTCTGCCAGCGCGTCAAGACTTGGCATACCGCCAGATCTGAGGCCCACAGAGTGGCTTCCTTCGGCTAAGGAACAGCCCAAGGTCGACTTTTCAGGGAATGCATTCGCCGTCTGGGCTGTGCAAGCATTGGCAGGATTCTGCATGTTCCCTGTTACTAGACCACGCCTTGCGTTTGACGCCCTCTGTTGGATCTCGCGACGTTGATGAGGAGTATACTCAGGTAGCTCCGCAAACTGCCGTTCAAAATTCACCTCTGATAGCACTCTGTGCAAAGAAATAATAGTCAATTAGTCAATACTTTCTTCGGCTGACACTGAATTCGATACACATTTCAATTTCAAGCTACTGTCGACAATACGGCTGAAAAGCACCCTACTTCAAATGGCAATCGAGATTTAAACTCGATCTCTGCGAGAAAAAAAAGCCTTAAGCAAGAAAGATAGTGGCTCGTATAATTTCTGGTAAAAGTGTCAACACGATACTAATCCGAACCGGCAAGAAACGACGGTTCACGACATCCTCTGTTGGTCACATTCACAGGCCTTTGTTTGTATAAATGGCGTCAGCCTTCTGTCATACAAATGTCTAAAAATTTCCCAATTTTCAATTTCCGTTTCTTAACTGAAACGATACTTGAGTAATCGAAGCCTTGTAAAAAGACGATGAAGGGGTGGTACTTCGTTACCACTTAGCTTAACTGTTAAGCTCAACGAATCTGGGGTCGCAATTTCGGACAAGGGCCTACACTGTATACAGGTTTTCCTTCCACATGTGTCCAGAGATGCAAGTAACGAGATGCGCGCTCAATTTTGATATCCATCACGAAGTGTCCCGTTAATAGTGCTTCTTTCTAACAGCAAGGTTAAGGGTGGCGTTAGGGTCATTTTTAGGTGTGGTAAATGCAACTGTTTATGCTTCCTTGAAAATCACAGTTTGGGGGATACTTTGTGACGTTTATTGCCCGTATTTCTGGACACAGGTGATGTTGAAGTTGAGGAGAAGAGCAAGGGGACACTTCGTGATGCATATCAAAGTCGGCGGGCATCTCATTACTTGCATTTCTGGGCATATCTAACAGATTCAACATGCTTACTCTTCCATTCCATCCGCAATGAACCTCTTGAGTATAGGCTTGCCGTTTAATTGAGCTTTGGATTCAATATTTACGCTGGAAGCAACTCTCTGGACTCCATGGGCATCCACATGACAGGCAACGGTCTGCTCCTTTGGTAGAGAAGCCACTGTAGCTTGAGCTTTTATAGGCTGACTATTCGTGCTTGGTGCCGCTGTGTGGTTTGCATTCCTTTTAGGTGACAGCGGGCTGGGGTTTAATCCGGCAGGCCTTGGTGACAGTGGTAGTTGCCTTGGAGATGCACGAGCTGGTCTTGGTGAAGCTCCTCGAAGTGGCTTTACTGCGTTTTGAAGGAGTGAAGGAACACTACTTTGATTTGCAGTTAATGCAATAGGGTTGGCGTTAAGATACCCCACACCTCCATGGGAAGGAAATCCTTGTCCAAGCACCACTCCTGAAATGGGGGCTGGCTTCTTTGCCAACAGCAATCTTTCACCTGTGTTCATACCACTAGGAGAAGTTGCCATGAGGGGTGGGGACAGTAGGGGTACAATTGGCTTCAGGGGGACTCCCTTGCTGCCAGGTGAAAGAAGAGGAGTATTCTTTAACGCTTGCTGAAATGGAGGAGCGGTGTGTGTAGCCACTGAAATCGTCAATGGTTTCAACGAACTGGGAACGGATGTCGTTGTCAAGGTAACGTGATTGACATTCGGTGCAGTGCGCACGTTTGACAAAATGGCTTTAGTTGTAGGTGGTCCATTTTGTGGGTTTCTAGCCGTTGACTGGGTCACCTCTCCTTGCTGTTGAAACGTGATATGCGAGGCTGGGGTGCTTTCTGCAATCTTGGTTCGGTTCGGAGATTTGCCTTGAAGAGTCAAACCTGGATTAGCTGTCGAGCCACTTGCATTCCCTTCAGAAGAAAATTTGGTGATGTGGCTTGGAAACACTGCTGTCTGTGACAATGATGAATCAGTCGAGGTAGCGACGACTTCACAAGCACTCTGGGAAGACACTGGTAGCATTTTTGAGGATACACTGCTGCCAGAGGGCTGACGAGGTCTAAATACTGACCCTGTGGGCTGGAAATACCCACTTAAAGTAAGCCCAGGTGAGTGGGTCTTGGGTGTGGGGATCTTCGGTCGAACAAATTGGCCACTCGGTGAAGCACCACTTTCAATTTTACCAGTACTCCTTGTGGAATGCGGAAACCCTTTCGGTTCCCTGAAACCAAAGTCTATCACTGTGGAATGGGGCTTTGGCGAAGCACTGTCTGACAGTTCTTGAGAGTGGCCTCTCCCAACCATTTGTTCATAAATGTTAGGTGTTACTGCTCTATTTGTAGGAAATGTGATCGGCGAATACCTTATCTTGCCAATGTCCGGTGTTTGACTCCGTCTAGCTGAAAAAGGAATGGGCGAGAACTTCTGTTGTGGAAAGACCCTGTTGGTCAGCTCTTCTACATCGGAATCATCAGAGTCTTTGTCATTGACGTCAATGTTTTCGTTGCACATCAACTCTTCCGAACCAAAGTCATCGTCTTCAGACTCGCTCATCGTCTCGATTTTTTGAGCCTCTTGGACAGTTGTCTGCTTGTCATCAGATACAGCAGGTCTTGGGGATGAGGTTGAATCATTATCAAGCTCAGAACACATCTGAAATCAAATGATATGATAACATCATTATCATTTTAATATTGACACCCAGACAGTTTAAAATTTAATTCCATTTTCTGGACCGAGTTGTTCAAAGCAGGGTTAGCGAAAGACCAGGATAAAATTGGATACCATGTAAGCTATAAATGTTTTTTACTCACGTGACCAGCGGCCATATTGTTTCAATTCCCTGAGGTTTGTTTTCATACACCAACATGGCCACTAATATGGCCATCATGACGTCATCATGTGGAAAAAATCTATAGGCTTTCAATGGACTTAGCACTGGGTAACCGCCAGTTCTAGGCCGGTAGCATGAACTTCGATTCCAGTACGTTAATTTTACCAGTCAACAAAGATTTCTCTAAAAGATCCCTTGACTTTCAGTTTTGATTAAAAAATGTCTTTCTCTTCAGCCTAAAATTCCTCCTTACTTTTTCAAGCATTTCAACAAGCTATACATGTAAATGAAAGCCTTGTTTTATGTTAAGCCCCAGATAAGCATTACTCAGCCTTCAAACAACTGGACATTTGTGATCTTGCAGAATGATCAAAGTCTCGGTGGAGAGACTGGAAGACTGATCAAGCCATATGGGATTAAGATAGCTTTCTCTTGTGTAAAATTGCATAACTGCCAAAAAGCTGTTACAAGGTTCCTTTTCAAATTCCATAATTCCATAATTTTCCATGAACCAAAAATTGCACTGCCATTTTCGAAAATTATCAAAACTATCCTTGTTTTGGGGAATTTTATGACATATCTTGCCTTTGTTACATTTTGTTATTGCTTTGACATCTGGAGTAGTTTATCTACCATACATAACTATAGTTTCCCATGACTTTGACTGACTGTCAATTAATTTCCATGACTTCCCAGGGCTGGAAAATGAAAATCTTCAATTCCATGACTTTTGGGGTTTTCCATGACTCCTGGCTTACCTGCGCAAGTTCAAAGAGTGAATGCTGTGTCGAGGGTGGAGGCTGCGGTGTGTAAGGTCGGTGGACATCCTTTATTTCATGTTCTTCTTGATGAGCCGGAGTGCTCTGTGAGCGTTTACTTCTGAGCCTGGGCTTCGCATCTGTATTTTCTTCACAGTCATTATCACACAACCCCTGTACAATAAACATAAAGATTAATAACTAAAAAAACACCATTGTAACCTAGGGATCCACTGCAATCAAACACCACAACTGGAACCCTGTTGTTCGAGCTCTGTGATATGCCTTAGCTGAATAAATGAATAAATAAATGAATGAAGAAATGAATGGATGTATAATGGGATGGATGAATAAATGAATAAATGGATAAATGGATGGATGAGTAAATGAATAAAAGGATGGAAGGATAAAGGGACAGATGAAGGGACAGACTGATGAACAAGTGAATGAGCGAATAAGGGAAAACAATGAATAAATAAACAAATGAATAAATGGTTGCATGGACACATGGATGCATGAACAAATGTAGACATAATACATGTCAACGAAGATATGAACACATGTAAAAAATTAATGAAGACACGATCAAATGAAGAAATGAACACTTGAAGAAATGAAGACTGAAATGGACATGCAAACAAGGGAACAAATGAATACATAAATACTGTACACATTAACAAATGTAACAGAGCCATAAAGTGACTGTAAATACGTTTTTTTTCCTTCAAGAGCCAATTAATTTCTTTTAATTAAAACCAAGCTTTGACTGACAAGATGCCAGTCTGGTTGAAAAAATATACTTGTTCCATGCAGTTCAAAATGAAAGAGAGTGATAGACTTCACACTAACATCTTCTCATACAGACAATGTGGAAGTTCAAATAGAAATGACTGTTCTTTTCCTACAATAAACAGGCCCAGCCAGAGCCTTCGAGAAAGACAGTGCATTGCAAGTGACATCTGCTTCCACCTGCACTTTCAGATCAGGGCCGAGTTGTTCAAAGCCGGGTTAGCGCTTACCCTGGGTTTAGTCTGATTAAATCCTATTGGTTGTCATGGTATTTGATCCCGGATGAGCACTAATCCTGCTTCGAACAGCTTGGCCCAGAAGATTTTGTTTATACAGTTGACTCCTGATAACTCGAACCCTCGCTAACTCGAACTTCGCGCTAACTCGAACCAATTTTCATTTTCCTTTGGGTAATTTTGTATATAATTTTACCCTCGGTAACTCGAAGTCCCGATAACTCGAACCTTTTTCTATTTCCCCTGAAGGTTCGAGTTATCGGGAGTCGACTGTACTTCAAAAACTCATTAATAATTCATGAGCCTAACTGCCTATCAAGTCACCAATAAAACGTCACGTGCATGAGCTTTATACCCGATAACACACTCCTGGTTAGTATTCTTTATATAAAGAATACTAATAAGGCATAGCTTGTTTTTCTTGTATGCTAACAATTTTCCTCTCACAGTTTGAACCATTGTTCAGACTCCAGAGGGACACGCTTTTTGTGGAATGTTTTTGAAGCTGTTCAAAAAACACGCAGCACATGTTTTATTGGGTCTAAAAACACTCAGCTACACCTCATGTTTTTAAACCAGATAAAACACTGCTGCTCGTTTTTTAAACATTAAATAACACGTATAAAGTTGAACTTTAAAACATTTCAATCTTACTTAAATGTATACATCTTTGGTTTTAGACCAGCTGTAAATTCTTTTAGGCCCATTAGTACATTAGATCCTCAGATAAACAACCCTACAAGCCTTTAGCTTTGAATATAAAGGATTTGATTGATTGAATGAATGAATGAATGAATGATTGATCGAAGTCAAACCAACCTTGTAATGATTTCTTACCTCTTGTTCTTCACTGCTCACAGCAAGATGAAATTCACTGCCATCTCCTAAACAACACACAAGACAACAAGATGAACGTTGGGTGTGACTATTCCCTAAAAATAATGACACTCCAGCTCCCCCAAGAAAACAAACAAACAAAAAAAAAACAAAGAAAGAAAGGAAAACCCTAACCACCACCTACCTTCCAGTAGCCACTGAACACAAATGCAATAATAATAATAATAATAATCATAATAATAATAATAATAATAATATCATTATCAATATTATTATTACTATTGATCAATGACCTACCAATCGAATCAGTGGACTCAGATCTCTCAGAACCTTTCCTTGGGGATTTTTTCCTATCTTTCGTGCACCATTTCCAGTGAGGGTATGCTCTGAAATGAGCCTCTTTGACCTGAAGGGAAACCAAATGTGGTTATTGTAACTATAAAGCACTTCAAAGCTGTCATAATGAGCTGCTCAGCTCAAAAGAAATTATTGAAGTACAGGTTAGTTATGGGCCACCTCACTATGCATAAGTATCTAGAAAGCTCAAGCATTTGCAAAGGCAGGTACAAAAGTTGGAGAAAATCAACTTAAGTCCCTTGACTTGGATCAATATAAAAATAAGGCCTTGAGAATCACCTCAAACCCAACCCTAACCTTAGCCCTAAAGTGACCAGATCTTACCATATTTGCTAATGAAAAGCTGTTTTTACATCGATCTGAGTCAAGTGATCCGAGTTTATCCCATCCAACTTTTGTACCTGCCCCCATCTGCAGATGTCAATACATTTAAGACACCACAATTTTGTCCTTGGTTATTTAAGAATCCAAAGTGTTCGTCTGGAGGGGCTTTAAACTCTCAACCTCCTGCACAGCAGTCCACAGCTCTTCCAACTGAGCTAAAGCAACATTCTCCATTGACACCACAATGAGAAAATTAATCATGTGAGATAGCATTGCACTTGCACAAACTCATTGCATTTGTCACTTTTGCTGCAAAGAGTATCAATGATGATTCAGGCCAAGAGAAAGTCATGGATGCACAGGTCATTAGAGTCCAATTTATCAGGACTCTAATGACCTGTGCATGCAGTTCTAACCAGGGGTTTCAATAACTTCTGAAATAGCGGTCCATGATAGCCCATTGTAGGTGGCAGTTTGACAAGTTTATGATAGGATTTTTAGTGAAAATCCAGACAAACTAGCCGGCGGTGAGAGGCAAAGCAGACGGCAGTATACCGCTGGTAACCGGCTTCTATTCAAACCTCTGTTTCTAACTTGTGGCATAAGGCTTGTAAAACCCTGCTAGTACTGTAGCAAAGTAGCAGTAGTCTCTGACTTTTCAATTAGACCAGGGAAATTAGAGAAACAGGTGGGGAAAACAGTGAATTTGTTGTGGTACCTTTCTTGTCACTCTTATTAAAGTAGGTGGGATGGAACTGAAGGTAGGTGGGAAAACTTCTGGCCCACGGCTTTTAATCACAACAGCCCTACATGTAGCAGTAGTCGTGTGTAGCCTAACACTGTATGTACTAACCTGGGCTGCAAGGTCTTGATATTTCTGCTTGTCTTTTGGTCCTAAGTTGTACCACCACTCTCCCAAGATCTTACTAACTGTCCTGTTATCTTGATGAGGGTGCTTTTGATGCACAAGGGCCCTGTGGCGCTTACTGAAGATCATGAAAGCATTCATAGGACGGCGAATGTGCTCCATGTCTTTGGTAGCTGGGTAACAGGATACCCTCTATTGAAAATAAATGCAATTTACTATGATTTTAAGTTGACTAAGGCACCAGGAAAGTTTGGTGATAAACTTTTGACAATGAAATTACCATGTTGTCAAGGGCAACTTGCTCCATTTCTAATGGTACTTTTTCAAGCTATGATATCAGTCAGTGATTAAGCCATTAAGATGGGTGAACCCAAGGCTTAATAAATCTTGAGTGTTGAGGCTGTGTGTTAGGCAGACTGAAATGAATAAGACCTGTGACAATTTTGGCACACTTCACTAATGATGAAAAGTTACCACTGGAAATGCAACGCGTGGCCACTGACAACATGGTAGCTTGATTGTTAAAGCTTAATGTTACCAAATATGCCCTTCCTGTTTCTGAAAGACCCTCTTGATGGGAGAAAATTATAAGTTAGAGTTGAGTATTCCATTACATCATTGCATTAAGTTATGAACAACAAAATAATTATTTGTTAAGGTCCCACACATTAAACTGACTGCATTTCAAAGGTAAAAGGACACATTAGTCTTGATTTTCCATTTTTGGGACATGGTGGCCAAAGGCCATAATTATTTATTTGCAACAGTCAAGCCAAAAATCGAATACGACATAGAAATCATAAAATTACGAGCAATTTTAGAAACATCACTGGGATTCAAATGAATTTTACTCCTTTAAAAAATTCTTTCCAAAACCACCTAGCAATTGTTTATGCTCAGTGAAGATTTATACTCAGTTGAACATTTATTGCTGATTAAAGTTTTGAACTTTGAAATGAATGGCTTATGACAGAATATGCCAGGTTTGTCACGAAATAAGAGGAGGCATTTTGTGGTTTGGTGGCCATACTTTGTCAAAACAGGTGGTAAATGAATGACTAGTCATTAGTGAGTGTTTTCGTTCAGTGCTGATAGAAGCCTTAAATATCAACACTTAACGCCAAATAATAGTTCACATTTTCTCAAAACTGTACTCTACAATCAAACTCCATTTAAATTTGAGGAGAAAACTGTGCTTTGTGCGAAACAAGCTACAAGAGTATTGCAAAAATTAGCAAAGATCATGTCTGACATTAACATGAACCATAAAAGGTGGTTTAATTTACTCAGTTTAACACATTTTGTACGAAATGTCAACTAGTTGCATGTGACTAAACAAATAGACAATGACAATTGACAAGTTAACATTTCCAAGTTTATTTTATGGGTGGCCTCGACAAATACTTGGCCAAACAAGAAGTCCACTTAGTGTTCAGTCAGAAATTCACTTTGCATATCATTGTCTAGAAATTGCTTAAAGGTTCACAGTCCTATGGACAAGAGACACTACCATAAATTTCAGAGTGCCAAAAATTTCGATTTACCAGAATGTCAGAGTTCATTGAAATTCTTATTGACTTTTATAACATGAGAACTTTGAAGAGTCATGATAATTTTTATAAAATACACCAAGAGCTATAAACAAGGACACGACTACTGTAGCTCTTCTTACGTGTAGTTAAATACTGATTAAACTGCAATTTTTTTTTCAAGGGCCATATGCATGACCATCAAAAACAGTGGCAAGTGAAATTTTCTTGCAAATTAAGAACTGTCACAAGGTGTATGCAAAACATGATGGCTATAGGATGAAAAAAAGGCCAAATGAGCTTCCCCTGAGCTTCTTTGTTGCCTACGACTTGAGACCATCCATTACAGAAGTTATGCAGTACATCCATTTCCTGCTCAAAAATTTGCCATGATTTCATGAAATAACAACCAAAATAATAACAAAAAGACTGAGGTCATTTACTACACTTATACATACACAGCCTTTGATTACTGAAGGCCTAGGACTGTATGCATTAAAACTGTAAGTGACTTTTTCATCTCTGGTTATTTCATCAAATCACAGCCAAATTTCGAGCAATAAATGCTGCCTAACATCTTAAAAAAATTGTTGCAGTCATATGCAAAAAATGAAGGTAATTCCATGAAAACAGACTTGAAGGGTTTTTTTTCCTCCCTCTGTTTTCATCCTGTAGCCTTCAATTTGTGCATGTGACCTAAAATAATTAATTTAGCTTGGTTATACACTGTTTATTACTTAAAATTTGCCAAAATTTGATGAAATAACTAAAATATGAAAAAAAAAAAATCTCACAACAGTGATGCATACAGCCCTTCAATATTATGGTTTTTACCCATTAAACTGTTGTGCTTAAGCTACCCCTGAGTTCAAATTCTTTGTTACATGAAGCAATATTTCTTACCTGCGCTTTAGTGGGCAGCTTGACATCATCGTGAGCACTAAAGGAGGCAGAGCGAGTCCTTTTCCTTGTGTTTGGACCCACATCAGTTGGTTCTTTGGCCCTGTCTTGCAATCTCTGTTCCCCTGAATTGCTGTGAAGATCATCAACTGCATAACCGGACTCAAGTGGCAAGTCAGTAGTATTTGTTGCAGTCTCCAATACACTCTGATGGTTTGCGAAATTTTTCCCTTCACCCTGTGATGTGGGAATGTCACAAGCATCCTTTGGGCTTGAATCAGTGTTTGGCACAGTGATCAAGTGAGGTAACAAGCACTGCAATGGGAATACAGAGATTTGTACAGCATTGACCTGAACTGGGGGCAGCTGAACTACCGAGATCAATTCCGTTGAATCAGAGTCCTGTGGTGCCTCAATATTTTTTGCAGCCAAATCCTTTGGTCTTTCTGAGCTTCCCTGTTCATTTGACTCAACAATTTCTCTCATCACTTCTGATCTACACAGTTGTTGCTTATCATGGTCATCCCCACTGTCAGCTGACTTCTCATGGTCCTGACCCTTCTTGGTGACATCTTGGGAAAATGGTACAAACGTACTGTTTGAGGTTAGCGGCAATGGTTGGGCTGGTATTGGTGAGTACATTACTCTCCCCGTTTTGTCCCTTGGTGGTGTTATTGCAGATGGGGCTGGTATTGGAACATGGCCAAATGTACGCTTTGCTGAAATAGCAGGGGGTGTGTGGGGTATGGGTGAAAAAGAACGACAGGAACCAGCAGGTGGAGAAATTGGAGAGAAAGTTCTTTTTGTAGGGGTGACTGGCGATAGCAGCATCGGCAATGGTGATATCAGAGATGATGCATTACTAGCACGGCTGCCAGATTCGTCACGACAGTGAATACCGGAATCAGGACTGACTGCATTTGATAATGACATTCCGTTGGAGAAGAAAGGTGACAGGAGCTCCACACTTGAGGATCTGCCAGAGCGCGGAGTTGCTGTTGCCCATGTTCTGACTGGAGTTATAGACCGGTGTTGGCCTGGGGTTGTACTTAGATTGGCAAAACAGCTGTAAGGTGATGGTGATGGACACTGACCAGGTGAAATGGGAAAAGGTGTGGCAGGATTAGAAAGTGGGGTAGCACACCTTGAATTACTCAGACTAACAAGAGATAAGGCTGCTTCTGCTTCTTCATCATTCAGGTCGCCATGATTGCTAGATCGCTTGTTCGAAACTTCTCCTTCTACACTTCCCTCGCTTTCATTCCCGGATTCCCAGGTAAGTTCTTTACCAAGTAGTTTTCCTTTTTTCTGCCCTGGTATCCCAATGCCCTTGGTCAGCGACTTGCCCTTTAATGACAGATGCCTAGAGCAATATCCCCGTCGCTGCGACTCCTTGTTGCACCCTTCCCTAGAACATAACCTTCGCCACTGCTTCCCGTTGAACTTCTTGCGGACTCCATTTTCCATCTGAACAATGTCTCCCTTCTTATATTTCTGTTGTGTGGGTGTCGGTGTTCTTGAAACTATGTTTTCAATGCAACTGACACTTGATGGTCTTTTTTGAGTCCTTTTATTTACTCTACCATATGCGTTTGCTCCTTCAATTTCTTCATCAGATATAGCACTATCCGTGTTTTCATCCTCTGCTAAACTACCAGTTTTATTGTTGGTGCTTTCTGGAAAATGCCTAGCAACGTGCAAAGTGTCCTTCTTCATTAACGAACTAGCAACGTACGAAGTGTCCTTCTTCATTAACGAACTATTGTCATTGTGCGTATTATTTGGGTTTGAAACATCACATACGCCAGCGAGTTTGTTCAAAGAATGAGCGTCATCAACGCTTTTCTTTTTCGTCTGTGGTGATTTAGCTGAACTTTGGTCACTGGGGACAGCTGGCGTTGCACATTTCGGTGGAACAAAAGCGTCGCGGATGAAATTTCCTTTCACTCGATCCGATTCAGTTTCAAGTTGTTGCGACAGATTTCGTTTAACGGAAACTTTCGACGCCTGATTATCTGTGTTCAGAATGTCTCTTTTACCGGTTTGGGCCATCTCTTTATCCTCGATGACACATCCATGTTCATTCGATTTTACGCGTCGTATCTTTCCTCGTCGATTCATATCTCCTAAAGAAAAAGAAAAATAGAGTGTCAAAAATCAGCGCAAGGACATTCAGGACAAGGGAAAAAAAAAAAAGAAGATTTGAGATGAAAGCCAATTGAATTCATAAATATACATTTGTTGTTTCCAACTTTGCAGCGATAGTGAAATTACTTTCCATCATTTCAACAACATCACGCGAAAAACAACCACCGCAAATAAATTCAAAGGCACTAGATCGTAAAACTAGCATTTTCTATCAGTATTTAGAAATGTGGTTGCCGCAATTACGAAATCAACGGAATCAAAATTGGTAAACACCGGACGATGTGGATTATTCCTACAACACCAGTCAAGGAATAGTAGGTAAAGAATGGTTTCCGCCAGCGGATACAAGATGATCAGCCAATTTTCAGCAGTATAATCGCGAAACGATCCACCAAAAAAAATAAAGTTAAAACTGCTACATAAACGTTTGACAGCAAAACAATGTCACTACCGGATACATCTGAATATTGCATTAAAAATGATAAAATTCGAGATAGGGACCGCTTGCAGATGATGGCAAACGAATGCAGTCTAGAAAAGTGAAAGCTACCAATTTACTGATTTTCAGAGTAAACGTAAAATAGTTCTTCCTTTAGCAAGACTCTGTCTTCGATAAATGTTTAAATAAACGCAAAATATCGAAAGACATTTCAGTGCAAGACTTACGATTGTTGTAGTACATGTTGCCCACGAAAATTTATGGGACAGCTGACGAAGTTCCCTGAGGAGCCTCTGTTATTGGATTTCGCCTCGGAGGTAGATTTTGGTTGAAAACCGACCGAATCTTCGATAAAACTACGAAAGCCAAGGCGATAATTTCGTTTACAGGATAATGTGTTGGTCGATTTTGCTTCGGTTCACGAATACAATAGATGCGCTCGTGAATGGAGAAAAATTTACACGAATGCATATGACTAGCCTAGGCACGTCCAGTCGAAACGAAAACACGCGTAGTAAAAAATTTCGCGCTAACCTGCAAAGTTCACGATTTCTTCAGGATACCTAGAAGATGGAAACAAAGCCAGCGTTAGACGATCAAAAAATGTAGAACGAAGTCCAACAAAGCTACGGTACGGATACACGACATGACAGACGGCAGAAAAAGTTTTCGTGTTATTTGCATATACAAGACGATCAAAACAAGCGAAAGAGCGAATTAACAGGCGATCGGCAAAGCCGCACTTGGCCTAAACAGATAAACAATCGAGATATAGAACGAGAGAGAATAAAATTCAAGACAAGTGAGTTTATCGCTACGCTGTACTTACGCGATCACCTTTGCTTGGTGGAAATATCTCGGAAATAAACCAAGAGCTTGCTTGGTTATCAGTGAATGGAGTAGTTCTTGTCGCTGATTGGTCAATGTTGCAGTTCATTCACATGTGTGACATTACGCGTAGCAGATCTAACACGTCGTCGACCAATCAGAAAGTACCTTTCACATGAAGTCACGGAACTCAAAATCGTCAAAAAACTGTTCCCCAGTTTGCGAAGACTTATCAATGACAAATCTGTGTACATTGTGCAGATACGAAATCAGGAAAACCAAAAGCAAAAATTAATTTTCGGAATACTACCATCGCGATGAAGAGCTGACAATAAATGGACAGCTTGTCATAACATGACAGTCATAAATTATTCTTGCAACAAGCGGCTAAAAAATTATCATATGCCACGCGAGTTCGAACATTAAAAAATAAATTTAAAAAAAAATTCATGTGTCATCGCTTTTACGAACGTCATCTTTCACGAGGGAACGAACTGGAAGGAATTGATTGATGCCGTGGAGAAAGAAATTTGCGTGCCAACGATTAATTTTACGCTAAAATTAGTCAACTGATTTTTCTGACTCAAATGGTAGCCAGCTTTAAATGGAAATCGGGTGTGAAAACCCGACAAGATTTTTTTCCATTGTTTTGTTCGATCTTGTTTTCTGCAGTTTGTTTTATTAATTTATTTTTGCTCTTTTGTCTTCTTTGTATTACGTCATCGGTGAGTTCAAAAATTTTTAAGCAGTGGATGATCTTGAAAATCAGACACATAAGCTGGTTTTTTTGGTCGCTGAGAATGACACTCGTAGTTTTACACTGCTTTCGCCTGCTGTGAGCATTTGAATAAAAATCGTTCGATATGAGGAATGATATTCAACACCCACTGTGATTTTTAAAGTAAAATGCTTGTAGGCGCACGAAAAGGATTCTTTAGATCAGGCAAAATTCCTCAGCCCAATGCGAGACATTAAATTTATTCCATCACACGCGGGTAACATATTTCATATTAGGGTAACAAAGTACATAATTTTGTTTTTCAGAAACATTTATCAATGTGAAATGCCACCTTCGGAGGAGCGAGGAATCGCTTTTTAGTCTAAGAGCTTTAGAAACGTTGATACGGAAATAAAACGAAACCAGCGCTCCTCCTTCTACGTTTGCATGATTTCACTGCGACAAAGACTTGAAATGGCTGTGTGAAACACAAGTGAAATACAAGAATTTAATAATTACGATGGATACCTACCTTCACATGTTTTCCGCTACAAATATAACTGACAAGTGAAACAGCCCAATCGAGTGAGTTATCGCTCTGAGGAAAATCTAATGATCACAGTTCTTTCGCTTTTCCAATGGTTTTCTCCCTCTGCTTGCTGGTTTAGTCCAAAATGCACTAATACTGGAAAATCAAGCAGGGAACGCTTTATAATGGGCCGTTCTGTTTTTACGCAGGGCAGCTTAAATTTAGGTATGACTGTTCCATTGACGTTGACGTTAAATTGTGCCTTTGTTTTGCCACATTTTGGTCTTTGCATATGGAAACATAATTATCGACTACTGACTACTCAGTTGTCACGCAATGTTTTTCCTTCGTTTTTGCTCAAAATATTGAATCCATTTAATACAAATTAAGTCTATTTCTGTTGGAAATGGTCAAAGAGGTAAAGGCTTCGCTCCAGTGATTTTTTTTCCGGCTTATAACCAAGCGAAAATTTAATATTATCAGTAGAAAAACACAAATCCCATAAATATCTTGTTTCCGAATATGAATCAAGTTGACTCACTGTTTGTAGTCGAGTACAATAAAAAGAAAAAAAAAAAACGAAATTACCTGGGACACACTGAGCGTGTTGGAATTACCTTTCTTATAAGGTCCTCCCTCGGTTATATTCGAATTCTACTCGATGTAGTTTATGTAACTTGAAGAAAATGTGGCTGTATTAAGATATCATGGTCCACGTTTATTACAGAAACTGAAAACGGAATAAATTAGCGCATTTTACCTTGACCTCCACTTTCAATGAATTTTCTGTTCGGTCACCTTCCAGCTGTCGTAAACTGAAAAGACATGAATACATTTCGGTCAAATATTTAATCACAATTTTCGAAAAGGAAAAGAAAAGAAAGAACATGGCGTTTGGGAGTGGAAGAAAACAAAGAACAATATTCCAACGCCCAAAACTAGAGCATCCGCCTACACGAACTAAGCAAATTTTCAAGGCGGGGATAGTTCATTAATAAAGAAAAAAGTTCGCCTTGTGACTAATTTATGTGTTTTCTAAGCCGTTGCCCCGGGGCCGTTGCATCGTATGCACCGTCAATATTCGAACTATTTCTCTCACTACCATAACATAAACTGATAAACATCATTTAGTCCCTCAAATATGTTACGCTTTTGCAGTCTGTACAACTGGGAAACTTAGTTTCCGTAGCACATTTATTGTATAGGCCAACAAAAATAGAGGAAATGAAATCGCGAAAAGCCTAAGTCGTTTTGGTTTTGTTCTGGAAATCAGGGAAGCTTTAAAATAAATGTTTAACAACCTTCCGATTTGTTCCATTAAGATTCTTTAACTGCATAAGTTGCATCGTATTTTATGACGATTTGCCAGTGAAATCTCATGAGTATTTAATATCACAGTTTTTCCCAGGAAACTTGATGCGAAGATCGCATTTCGGTGTTTTTGGCGTAATTTCAATGTTGTTATAGTCTGAACACATTGATTTACGCTGTACCAGTTACAAAAATATTGTGTTCCTCCTGAATTCAACAAAAGCCTTGTGCTTAAACCTATTTGTGTCAGTATTATTGGAGATATCGCCGTTGACTCCACTTTTCTGTTCCCAGTGGGTCGAAGATTTGAGTAAAACGTTTATCAACTGCAATTTAATTGAGCATTATATGCTAAATTATTCCCAGTTCCACTTCCGTCGTATTTCTTTTTTAAAACTTAACTCCACATAACCAGCCACAACATGCCATAACGACTTGTGGTAAACTGGGAAACCTCACCGACGTCTCTTTTAGCCTCCGGGCTCAGACACAACTAATTCATTTTACTTTCATAACATGCATTTAGAACTTATTTTTTTTGTAACTAATAATGGAATTAGCCAATGCAAAGTTGTTGTTGTTGTTGTTTTTGTTTATTGTCCGAGTGTTGAGAGCAGAGGGTAGACCAAAGTTTATGATTAACCGCATAAAGAATGTACAGTACTTTATTTCGAAGTCAAGTTCTTTGGCCAGTTAACGAATTTTACCGAGACCCTTCCCTGTCCATCAAACAACGAATCCTCTAAATAAAGCAACGATTAGGAAGAAGATCAAATCTCTTCCACTTGTTTAAATTTGATTTTCGTCCCCATAAACCTTGCAAAATGGCCGAACTTTGAATTATTCATGACTTTGCATTTGAATGAGCCCTTCGTCAGTGCCTAGTGCAAGGCGAAGGCGAAGTATTGTTTTGAATTTTGCGCAAGTTCCGGTAAAATAGCTGTGAGTTAAAAAGAACAAATATATTTTTTAGCGCAACTACTTCACTAAAGGTAGGAGAATTACACTGTCATTAATATTCACAAGCATGTTGAGGCTTGACTGACAGCAGCCGCCCGAACCTTTGTTAAACGCTCTTCGTGTGATTTTCACGTGTTTTCGGACTTTTCGATTTTGCTCAAAAGTCCCTTTTCAAATATCCTGAGATATCGCCATAGGAATTAGAAAATAAACAAACATTTGTGGCTGCATATTTTATAATATATGAGACGTTGCAGCGGATGTGTTCAAGAATAGAATCAGGGTTTTCAGTTTGTTAAACAATCAGTGCATAGCTAATGAGTCAAGTAACCCTACTGTCTAAAGTTAAAGTGCACGTCTAGATGAATTCAGGGAAAAGTCATGAAACGATTTAACTGCGAGTGAGCTGTGGCGAAAACGTCGCACTTAGTACTCATGTGACTGCTCACCGGGTTGCCTATCTTTGGTTAATTTAATTTAGAGGAGCAATCTGTCTATATTCTTTGGAAAAAAAAAACCCTGCCACTGGAAGAGGACTTGACGCTAAATAATAACGAGAATACTGAATAATAATAGCAATAATAATAATATTAGTAGGAGTAACAATAATAATAATATTAGTATTAATAATGACATTTAGAAGAGGGGTTAAATGCAATTAAAAGAGTGAAACAAATCTTAGCTAAACTTGGTAATCAACAGTAAGATCATCCGGATGAGCGTAGTTGTGAAGAAAGTGGTTTCGACAACCTGAGCGAAAGTCAAAGTCAAATCAGGTGCGGTGACTCAGTGTTTTCTTGTAACAAATTTCTGAGAAGTCAGAATTGTTGCCTTATTGATGCCAACTTCTTCTCGCACTCGGGGATCCTTGAATTGGTTGTTACTCTTCGAAAACGAACCATTGCCATCTTCCTGTTTAAGGTTACAGGAAAGACGCTGGCAAAATCAAAAGTGCGTCTGTCATAAGGCCAAGTAAAGGATTTTGCGTTTCTCCAAAAATGCAGCGGAAACTTGCGGTCCGTCCAGGCAAGTCTCCCGGTCTTTTGCGAAAGAGAAAGGTCAGGTGTTTTTTTGTTGGAGTAGCGCCCAATCTCACGTGAATGTGAGGTGTGGTTGGTAGTGCCGGCGTGGTTGGTCCCATCACCAGATTCTATGAAGAGCTAAGTGGAAGTGTTACGGCGATTTTTGACATTTTTGGAGGAATATGGCGCCAAAATTTTGTTACTTACTGTTCAGAGTAATTCCGTAGAAAACCTGGAGAAAAAATGAACTGAAATCTTGGAAAGAACGAAGAAGAAAAAGAAGACGAAGACGAGGAAGGAACAGCGACGAAAACGTAACATTTTACGTTCCACGTGACTGTCTTGAAATCTAAATTCCAATTCGTTAGATTTTTTCGTAGGAGCCAAAAATAAATGACCTTGAAAAGATCTGACATTGAGCTCATCGTTAATACCACACTCAGCTTTCTTCAGTGATTTCTCTTTCGGCCTTTCGTTCTTCCTTTTAACATTTTACGTTCCACGTGACTGTCTTGAAATCTAAATTCCAATTCGTTATATTTTTTCGTAGGAGCCAAAAATAAATGACCTTGAAAAGATCTGACATTGAGCTCATCGTTAATACCACACTCAGCTTTCTTCAGTGATTTCTCTTTCGGCCTTTCGTTCTTCCTTTT
>BLFK01000134.1:925927-953211 GCA_014634185.1 Astreopora myriophthalma | reverse complement strand
ATAGTAATATATGGAATTTGCACTGCTGTAATCTAGTTTAATATTTGTAAGTATTGTCCTGTAAATTCCTGTAATTGTCCTGTGTAAATTCGCATTTTTTTTTTATTTATTACTTTATTCTTTCTGTGCAATTTCTTTTTTTTTTACTGTAAATAAATTAATAAAAAAAAATTAAAATTAAAAAAAAAAATTCTTACATCAACACTCAACTGAGTGGCAACTCATGTGAACATGTATTTTTTTTTTAAAGATCTTTGCGGAGTCTATATCCATGAATTAATAGTGCAACTTGTTTACTTTATCACTGTTTGTATTCCAGCCCACACATGCACAAGTGAATGGACTACAGAATGGGAGTTATAATGGCCTCCCTGTTGTACTACAAGCCCAACCATATCCTGCACCAAGGTCATAGTTTAAAAAAACTGGTTGTCACGGCCCTAGAGCTTTGTTTTGCTGTGGCAATGTCACTTCTATAGAAGTAATATGGTGTTTTTATCTGGTTTTCATTAGCATTACTTCTTATCCTGGAAACTACCAGAAAGGGCTTCTTGTTTTGTAATTTGAAGGTTGTACATTTAGTGAAGGTTGTACATGTAGCACGTCAGACTCTAAACCTGGCCCCGTTCAAAAAGGTGGATAATGCTAATTCCAGCAGACAAATTGATCACTATCCAGCGGATAAGTGCTAAAAGAAAACAGTTGAGTTATCCAGTGGATACTGTTTCATCCATCCTTTGAAGCAACTCAGCTCTGAAGGTTGCGGGATTAAAAAACTACTAGAGCTCTGCCAACATGTCAGGGCTCAAAGTTAATTTTTTGGTTTTGGGAGCACATGCGCTACCAGGTAAGGCGTGGGAGTGCATTCACACATGACTTTTTAGTTGCACAACCAAAAATCTAGTCACATGTGCAATCAGTTGGTTGTTACAACTTTGAGCCCTGCATGTTGTTTCCTTAGGGTGCATTTTTTGGGACTATTCTGGAATATGAAAATAGTTAGGGTGCATTTTTTGGGGACTATTCAAGAATAAGAATACTTAGGGTGCAGTTTTTGGACTATTCCAAAATAAGAATACTTAGGGTGCCTTTCTTTTGGGGCTGTTTCAGAACAAGAATAGATGGAATGGTCAGTTTGTGCGTTTTGGGGGAACTTATTCCATATTTGCTATTATTCTTGACATGATTTCTTCTTATTCGGACTTATTCCATTCATTCTGCTTTCGATAGCAGAATGAACGGAGTAAACAGAATACGGTTTACTCAGCATTTACAGAATGCACTTTTTTTTTGGGCGGGGGGTGCATTTTGGCACCCAAATCATATGCAGCTGCCAAATGTCACTCTCAGTCGTGTCCAGCCTATTCCAAGTGTTAGCTCTCAGGTCACCTATGCAAGAACCATTCTGTTTCGGAATACTTGTTGCTGTTGTTGTTGTTGTTTTTTTTGAAAACCTTATTTCTGTTATTCCATTAATCCTAAACCAGAATATGAATAGCAGAATGCACCCTTAGAATGTTTGGTTTACCTGTTCTTTTGTGATTTAGTCCATTTTCAAAATAAACAGAATGCTCTCAATAGCAGAATGAATGGAATACGCAGAAGATGCATTTCGGTACAAAAATTCTGTGCGGCTGCCGAAACATCAGTCTTAGTCATAGTCGTGTCACCATACAATTCCAAGCGTTAGTTCTCAAGCCACTTCCACAATAACCATTTGGTTTTCGGGATACACTTTTCTTTTGGAAAACCTTATTCTAGTTATTCTGTAACAGGACCAAACAGATTAATCCTAAAAGAATGCACCCTTGGACAAGACACTTTACTCCACACTAGCTTGTCTCTCTCCAGTAGGGTGAGAAAATGAGTACAGGTGATGGGATGCTAATCCCATCCCATTCAGGGGGGATTAGCATCCCATGCATTGGGGGGTGTCAATACTTTCAGTTGCTTAATATGCTACTGAAACTGGGGTAAGCCCTGGTGACTCGTGTGCTGTGTTACCGGTTGTTAAAAATAATATTAGTGGTGCCCACTTTTACATTATAAAATTAATGTTTTATTGTGCATGACCCTTGTCCATGGGTACATGATGCATTCACACGCTATTCGCACAATTTTATTGTAAAAAGTCATGCATGCCCATTGTAGTTTCGAGATTAGCCAGGCATTTAATGCATGTGTTCAACTTTTATTTATTTAAATGTAGGTGCCATGTACTCTTCAGTTTAAAGAATCAAACAAGCAATTAAAGTAAATTTTTGTGATCTGTAATTTTGATGTGCTGTAGTAAATAATATAACATTCGTATCATGGCAGGTCACACAGAATGAAAATTTGTAAATTATTAATATAATTTTTTTACTTTTAGTAATTTGCAGTTTTATAGCTTACAAAAACATTACGATTATTATTTAAAGTAGTATGCACATGAGAAGTCGGTAATAAGCATGCAAACTCTGCAAAATGCAATCCAAGCATTCCCAGATTATTTTATTTCCTCTGCTGATGACACATTTTTGCTTGAAATTGGCCAGTCAAGGCTCTAGGGCTTTACTTCTAATTATGTGATGTTAATGATGAAAATGTTTATTATTATTATTATTATTATTATTATTATTATTATTAAGGGTTTTTATTAGTTATTTATTTGCTCAATCCAGAATGTGAACTTAAGGAGAGTCCTAGATAATAATAATAATAATGACAAAGATAATAATAACAGTAATAACAGGGAATAAATTTGAATGATGTTTTTGGTGATAATGTGGGCATTCTTGGAAAAAATGAGAGTGCTCTCCAAAGGAGTGACAAACCTATGACCTTCCAATCATTACTAGTTTGGATGCTCTACTGCTGAGCTACAGGAGACCTGGCAGAGCAAGTTCATTAAAAAAACTAGGTTCAGGTGGCAAAATTCTGGCAGCTCGAAAAAACAGCTCAGGTCACAGGTTGATGTCTTTACCAATACTGAAACAAACCTAAACCTTCTCTTATACTAACCTTGGGCCTAAACATTGTCTTAGTGTAGTATTTAGACCTAAGATTAGCATTAGGAGATAAGACCCTTTCAAGCGTCCTTAATTTTGCTTGGAGAATAGGCCATTTCCGAATTCACTTCAGCCTCTCTTTCAAAGTGAGTCTAAGTGCAGAGCCTTTCATATGAAAATGAGTTTTTATTCATATGCAAAGGAAAACTAATTGCCATCACAAAACTTACGCAGTAGGACTTGTTTTGCGAAAGATGCTGATGTGAACTCTGAAGTGGCCTATTGAAATTTAAATGGTAAGCTGTTTAATTTTTTTCAGTGTTCATACAGTGATGCCAGTGCTAGCAATCATCCATGTATGGTTAAGTACATACTGTATTTTGTAATGTTAAGTAAAGGAGCGAATAAAAGGCAATATTGCTTCAGCTTGCCATAGCATGTTTGATTTGCCACCTGCATTGAGTTGGTTGGGTAAATGAGATGTAAAAAAAAAAAGTTTGAAAAGCTGACATTTTGAGTATGTAGGCCTTCATCAGAGTGAATCAGTAAGAAGATGATTTGCTTTGCCAAAAGTTAGCATCCTCCTGCAGACTCTTGAACTATCCCACAGGAAAAGGCCTAAAAGATGGGCTGACAAGGGAGGAGGGTAGAAATAAAGGGGCGAGGCTTGAAACATAACCTTCTGACTGTCTTTGTGGTGGTTAATTTTGTACATCAGCCAGGCTGGGACCAATTTTTCATGCTGATACCTCACTAAGAGATGGGGCATCTGGGGTTGCATTAGTTTTTATTGAGGAGTGCTGGGAGATGTACATGTGGTGTCGCTTTGTGAATTGCTGGGTGAATGGCAGCTTTTACTTCCTTAACCCTGGCCACAGGGTACCCCGTTGACAAGTAAAATCGTATGGTGTTAGCCAGAATAAAATCTGTAAAGTCACTGTTGGGCATTAAATGGTTAACAGCTAATCACGAAATGGAGGTTGAGTGCCTGGGATGTTGAAGGGCTTCCACTGGAGGCTGGCCAGCCAGCCCCTGGATCCCAATCCCCACAACCCAGCCATGAGCCCCCACGTCAGGCATCCAGGCACCCGTGACACTGACAAGCTGTGGAAAAATAGGGAGGGGAGGGGGAGGGAAGCAAGCCAACTGGGTGAAAGCAGCACAAGAAGGCCTCCAACAAGTGCAGACGTGTGACTGAAGGACCACATGAGCATGCGCCTAGCCCATGCACAACTGACTGCTACTGCTCTTTGAAGATAACCGTGCTGCCAATCTGCACCGCTCTTTGTTGTTGACTTTGTCAAATTGCATTTAACCACATTTAAAAGGAACAAAAACCAAGGAGCAATACCGAGCCAAAATACAATTAGAACTCACAAATCATATTTACTCTGCTGCACCTGAATTATGAGTCTAAACGGCTTTCCTTTGCAATGGGATATAAAAATTAATTATATGCCACACACTGTACTGGTTATCCCTCTTACAATCATGCAAATCTCCAACAACAGAGACTTCAATGCTTTTACACGACAGAGAAGCAAAGGGTGTACCTTCCTAACCTGGACTAAACTAGCTTCCTTTTGCTTGAAGTATTTTCAGTTGACCTCATTTGAGTTCATGTTACAATGCTATCGACCGAGAAACAGTTTCCCTAGTCATTTTTATTCGCCCGAGCAAGACAGAATATTAATAGCGTAAATCTTACGTTCATAGGCCGGTTTACGCAAAATATATTCTAACCTTACCTCATCTGCATTGAAATGCCGTTTGTTTCTCTAAGCAACAGTCTTAGATACCGACTTACGTAGAAGTGGAAGGGCGAAATCACTGCGTCAAAAATTACTGAATATCGTCTGTTATATTTAAGATCAGAAATAGTTGTCAGAAGTTTAAATACCTTGTTTTCTCTTAAATTTGGTCTCGTTCAGACAATAACGTCGATTTCAGGTTGGTTTCACGTTGATTTCAAGATGGGTTGAAAACAACAAGACGTGCCCCTCTCGAACTTCCCGCCTGTGTCAGATAGGTGATAAGAGTTTAGCATTTGAACTCTACTAGAATTTAGTTTCGCATTCAAAACTTTCAACGAAAAACTTCCGCTGTCATTATTGCTTTTCTTTTTCTTTTTTTTTTGTTTGGATAAAGAATACCCCTTTTTATTTCAAGAGACACATTAAATTCTTTGCGATTCAAATTCGAAGAAAATGTCCGAAATGTTTGAGAAGTGTTGCAGATAAAATTGCGAATTCTTCTTACAAGGCCACAACTGCTTGGTAGCCTCCCGGAAGGCCAGACTGTGCCGTCCACCGCCATTTTAGTTGAACTTGCTACGTTTAATATTTGCGCAGAATACGTGATTTTTAGGCAACTACCCTGAGGTAATAAGCGACGATATGCCTGTTTCGCAGATTGTTTACTCGGAAAAATATTCGGACGAGAAATTCGAGTACAGGTGAGTCTGGTCCTGGAATACAGTGTTGGTTATAATTGAACATTCAAGTCCTCCTATAAATCCTATTAAATTCGACTTAGATTGACAAAATCTTCAGCTTTTAGTCGACGCAACTTCACTTTAGATTAACTAAGTCTTCACCTTTTAGTCGACTAACTTTGGGAAAAAAATGATAAGGTTAAAATCAAAACTGAGTCGAACACGTGTTTTTTATGCCGCTGTGTGGTAAGCCCTGGGGAGGGGTAGTGTGATAAGGGTTTGGTCGTCACAGCACCTCTGGGGCCCAATGTAAATTTCTCACTAGTTGTCCAGGGGTGGGAAATTTGACTCTTGCTTCCACAAAAATGTCAAATTCCTCTGGGTCAGCCAGCCCAACCCCCCTTTCACCCGATGTAAAGGAATCCGGAATCCAGTGCATGGAATCCAGATATTAGCGACCTTCAGATCGGAGTACAAGTTTTCCATTCTGCGCACACGCATTAGGTGTTCAGGTCGAAATTTTCTTAAGCGCGCGTACTCAGAAGGGAAAACTTGTACTTGTAGTTGTACCCATACTCAGTTCTGAAGGTTGCTATTATTTCAATGGAATCCAGGATTCATTACGGCGGATTTCATGGAATCGTCAATTCGAGTTGATCTTAGTCACGTTTCACGCTTGGATCCACTACTCGGGATCTGGAATCCACAGCCTGGGATCTGGAATCGATAGCCTCCTGGATTCCTTTACATAGGATAATATTGGTAGGTGCACAAGAAAACAGTACAGCTGTGTCACAAAGCAATTTGCCAACTCAGAGGAAAGCCCTTGATAACAATTTCCAGTGGATTGTTCCCCAGCCTGAAGTTGTACATTAATTTGACTGCTGCAAACATCATTTAGCAGTTGGACGGTTGTAGAGTTGGAAATGAATTATGTAAAAGCATTTTCTTGTCAATTTTGTTTGTTTGTTGTTGACAAACAACTTTTAATCCTGTTTTTGCCCTCACTGTTTTCTCCTAAATTCTTCCTCTCTCTCTCTTTTTTTTTGATACATTGTGCCAGGCATGTGATCCTACCAAAGGAACTAGCTGAGCTTGTTCCCAGGACACACCTGATGACGGAAAGTGAGTGGCGTAATCTTGGAGTTCAACAGTCGCCAGGATGGATCCATTATTTAATCCATGAACCAGGTAAGGCAGTATTCTGTTGAAGTATTCCATGAATAGAGAGGTTTTTCAAAGTAATTAAAGAGCCAATCCAATCTTGTACTGACGGAAATACACCCTTGAGCTAACCTCAAAATGAAGTAGTCAACTACTTGGTTTTGCTAGCCAGTCAAAATGCGAAGTAAGTTGAGGCTGGGCCACACCACCTCCACCCTAACCCTCACCTCTCCATGCCATCATCAAATAACTATTAGACATTAAGATTGTCAAAGAAAGCTCCGTATCCTGGCCTTATTGGAGCGTGTGTGCAGCTTTGCCTTTCAGTCTTACCGGTAATTATTCCTTTCAATACGACTGTGTGCAGCTTTGAGGAGCATGAGCCGAGTTGCACAATTCAAAGGGAGATTTGTACTAATCTGTATGATCTTACTTAGAGTTGCTATTAAGAGTCACTCCTGGGTTCATATAGCATTTACAACTGCCGGTAGTTTTGTCGTAGTCATGACAGCCTATGGGTTTACTGATCATTGGTTGGTCATCTTTGTAACAACAAATATCTTGAAACTTTTACACCAAAAAATCATGTGAATTTCAGATGATTTGAATTTGAATTTACTGTATTCTCTTTTTACTCTGTCTGTAACAAAGCCTCTGACACAGAACTTCTTTTGATTCCTCGTGCAATGATATATAAGGACTTATCCACTTGGTGCGCATGTCTGTCAACTGGTTTTTAAATGTAGGATAACACAGTGATGAAAGGGTGCCTCCCACCAATGGGGCCCAGTTCAATTCCCAGTCTGGATGTTACATGTGCAACGTAACGCATATTGGCCGCAATTATCCTGAGGCAGGAATTTCAATTTCCCATCCAAAATTCATTTTCCCTTTTTCATTTTTACCAAGACAGTTTCCAACTATAGGATTTTTTTCCTCTTCTTGTTTCGACAGAGCCCCATGTGCTGTTGTTCAAAAGGCCAGCCAAGTAGATTTCTTGAACTGACCCACTGTGACTTCATGAATAGACCAATCTACTGCTGTGTGGCCAGTTACTTTGCCTTTAAATGGAAGCGAGGCTGCCAGTGACCTTGTTGTAATACAAAGCTCTATATTTTCTCATGTAATCCACTTAAATGTTTTTTTGTTTTTCCCTGGTAGAGAAGATAAGGCTACTGGGGTTTTGACAACCTACTGTACATTGTGCTTTTTCCGGGGATTTAGGCATCCAATACTGGCAGGTTCACTATATCCCTGATGGCTTACGACTTCTTGAGATTTTCCTAGGGTATGGATTTTGGTAATGTGGGATTTCCCGAGGGAGGGATAGTTGTTTGTTTATATCCCCTGGTGTTGCCTCCCACCCCCCACCCCCTCATAGAGAAATACATTGAGTTTCGTAAATGCAAACTAGCAGACATTAGGAAAACAGCAATGTCCGTATCATAACGAGGTCAAGCCCTGCCTCAATGCCATTCATAGGCCTGGTCACTGAATACACAACTACAAAATGGCCGATTTTTTTAATGTATATGTATTGTTATCGAAGGGCGAGAGAAAGTGCTCATGGCAATACCGCATAGATCACATCATCAAAGCAGCTATGGGACATTCCAATGATATCTAGAATATTCATCTATTAGATAACTGATGTGAAATTGTACGAGTTTGACTTTTTTTTAAACAGCAATTTGCAAACCATTTTTCGTTTGCAAGCTTCTCGTTGTGACAAATTTTATAACAGCTTCACTGATTTATTTATTAATAAGAATTTTCGACATAAATAAATGAGATTTTTAATCAGTCCGATTAAATTAGTTTGAACAGCATCTTCTCTAGTAACCATGAAACATAACTGATAATTTTAGCTCGCAGGAAAAGAGTCATTTTGAAAGCGTGTTGACGAGAAATGTTGAATAGTTCAAAGATTTCTTTTGGTGAAATGGCAAATGATTAAGCAGTGAAATGACGTATATCAAACAATATTTTTAAAACTACTTAGTCAGTCAGTCATTGCTGACACCCCGCCATGTTCACGTGTCCAGTGTATCGCCGTACTTCTCTCAAAGCCGCGTTATGCCAGCCTCGCTTACATGTGTGTGATATCTGAAAAAAAAAACATCCAAGTGACGTAAAAATTGGTTCCTTGATCTGGTGTATGTGATTTGGTGCCCCATATCTTATCATTTCAGACCAAATTGCATTTCACTCAGTTCAGTCACCATTAGCAACTTCTACGTCCATAGGCCGTTTTAGAATGCAGACAGCGGACGCATTAGTCACCAATCGCTTAAGCTCGCTTGTACCGCTCGCCGTGTGCGGTAATCAAGGTATGAAGCATTTCTTATTAAGTACCTCGTCGTTTCCTTGTCGAACATTCACAACATCTCTTTGCTCTGATAATCGAGGAAGACCTGGAGGAACTTGGCAGAAAATAGAGAAAAGCAATTAAAGTAATTGCAGTAATAATTATAAATGGGAACCTGCTTCACTTGAAAGGGGAAAATCAACAGAGAAGGGGAACGTCCGTTTTTTTTGGTCAAATCCTTCGAGAGGAAGAGGTGGCGTCCACAATTCGTAGTGGTCAATCATTGTATCCCTGGAAAGAACATGATCTTGGCGAT
Organism: Astreopora myriophthalma; assembly: GCA_014634185.1. Classification (NCBI taxonomy): domain Eukaryota; kingdom Metazoa; phylum Cnidaria; class Anthozoa; order Scleractinia; family Acroporidae; genus Astreopora; species Astreopora myriophthalma. Next base: position 943,999 of record BLFK01000134.1, on the reverse strand, counting down.
GGGGTAGCCATAGGTACTTATGCAATACTATACAAAATTGGTACTAAATCAACGTTTCGCTAGTAAACTTTAACTAGTCTCCTGAAGCCTAGCATCATAACTAGCATCTCTGTTAGGAGCAACTGGATATTTTCCAGAGTTTATCCAAATGTGTCCCCCGTCTTTTAAACTTCAGGAATGGCCGGAAGGAGATGAGTTATATCAAACAAATGTCCAAAATAATTTTAAAAGTGCGACGATTATTACATTATTGAGGTGGTGTGCCGCTGTGAAAAAGAAGGCCGGTTTGAATTCTGATTAAAAGAGTTTTTCTTGTTTTTTTAAATCCCTTTCTGATTTTCCCGGGCACAATATTAGCTGTAACCAGAAGTCCAGAAGTCTCGATCTGTCTCATGTGGCCTTAGCCCATCAGTCTACGGTATTATCTAAATTTAGAATAGAGGTCCCGCCAAATAATGGCCAATCAGATTGGGCATGATAACCACAACTTGTCTGCTTGGTCCGCAACCAAGAGCCGCGCGAGGGATTGCTCGTGCTGAATGCAAATCATGGCACAATTCTAACAGCAGCCGTTGTAAAAATAGAGAATACCGTAAACTGATGGGCCACATTCCATTTCAGATTAAGACTTCTGGGTTATGGACTTCTGCTGTAACCCGCTATTCTTAAGCCTGGTTCCCACTTGTGCGATATGCACAAGCATGTCGCTACCACGTTCCCACACGTGAAACAAGCACGAGAAAACGAGGCATACGCAAGCGCAGTAACGGCCGACGAAATACGAGCTACTGCTCATTTTAGCGCTTATGTTTATGTTTGTTTCACGTCCGTTCCCACACGATTTTTTCTTATGCTTATCGCACAAGTGGGAACCAGGCTTTTGTGAGCACTGACCAACGCGCGCAGCATGCACGATATACATTATGTAGAAGTATTTTTATTCTAATCGCAATTATTCCGTTGAGAGACAAAAGAATACAACTTCGTTTTTACTTACTTATGCCGACAGCCGGACCATCTGGCTCGGGCCTAGAGGGACGATGGGAAGGCCACTTCCTGCCTTCTCCCGAGGTATACTGGGAAGGATCTCTGTACACGAAGCGCGATGTGGACTGGAGACTGTAGTGAATTTTAGGCGGGCCCCCTGTTAGTGACAAATTAATGGAAGTTTAGATTCCTTCGAATTTAAGTTGAAGTTTAGGGAATTTCTAAACCTAAAACCTACAAAAATCGCTGGCACCAAAATTTCACTAAAGAAAATTCCCAAAACAGTGTCCCTGAGAGGAACGTGTAACTCCCATACTGTCACGGCATCTTTACAGAGCAAGCTATTTTTAGACGGGTTGTTCAGTTCCAGTCCACACGCGTCCAAACAATTAATTATGCAAGGCTTATGATTGGCTAGCAAGGCTCCTGTGGGAGACTGAATTCGCGGGAAACTCAAGCTAAAAATAGCTCGGTCTGTGAAAACGCCGTGACACAAATATATTGAAGTTGTACGTTCGGGGTTACGGGCCCCTGCCCCCATTAATGCTCTAGCGCTACAGATTCTCAATTCAAATCGAGTGTTGTTGTTGTTGTTTTTTTCTTTTCTTTGTGGTGGGGGAGGGGTGGTGGGGGTGAACCTCTCGGAGCTGAGCAGAGAACCAACAAACGCAACCCACAGACTACGAACATCATCGACGTGTGGACAGGGCCAAAGATTTCGTATCACTGCCCACGTTCATCAACGAATTCCAATAATTCCAAGAAAGTGGTTCGTTAATAACAAGCCAGTTTCTGTTGCTATGATCGAATTCTCGGAATTCGTCTATGAATATGGAAGGGTCAGTAAAACAGAGTGGGTGGGGTAATGATGCGAAATTTTGGGCCCATTCCACACTACGGCGATTTTCGCAACGTGACGCTGAGTTCGAGAATCAACCCCAGGACACATGGGTGGAAGGCGAGCTGGGCTGTCACCACCGCGCCCGATTTTCTCTGTCTCTTTAAACAAATCGTACAAAATAGTTTTAATGTGTTCGTGTTGTACAGTATAGCATAGTGATGTTAACACTCAAAATAATTATTTGTTCGTGAGGATATATTCGCTCGTGTTTTTATGTCATTTCCGTATCGAATTTACGTAAATGCGTCAAAAAGGCTAAAGATAAACATGTTGGGATTTACCTCTGTCTTCATACGGTGAGACGTGCGACGTGGGCCCACATGAGAAATTTGTCCAGTCTGTTGGAAGACGTCCAAATTGTTAATAGGCAATTTTCAATTCAATTTCCATAACACAAATGTGCCTGGAGATACCTCAGACAAGAACTGAAAGAAGGATGGTTGGGCGAGCGGTTGAGGCAACCTTTAAACCTCCCGCCTTGATGCTTCAAGCACTTAAGAAGTTGGCGCCTAGAACGCACAAAACGGATTTATTTATCCGGGCGCCTAGAAAGAAACGTCATTGCCAATTTTCCTTTTAGAAAGGAGTATGAAATGACAGCAGTGATTCGCTAATCTAAGATATGGACGAAATAATGTCTATGCAGTCGAACCGCCGCTTGCGGACACCAAACCGGTTTTTTTTTTTGGGGGGGGGGGGATTTCTTTAAGTTAGCAACATTTGTAACCTCTGGTAGGGCGCGTTTTTCACGGCAAAAGAAGTTAGCTACGTTTTGAATTCACCCATGAAGTCCTTATAAACACAAGAAAGTAAAGAAATAGCAAGAGGGCGTCTCACGCGTGAAATCACACGAAAAGAGAGCAACTGAGCATTGAACGCCAGCTGCCAACAGTGGTTCAACAATCGCTCGCGCATGAAAGAACAAGAATTAACAAAAAACAACAAGAAACAACAATAATTTTTCCGAAGAAAGGGCGAGAATATGGAGACAGGTTTCGTTTGTCGCCAACAGGTCACCTACCTGTTTTCTGTCTACGAAGGTGTTACGAAGTTCAAACTCGCCAACTCGAGTTTTGTCGACTCCATTTTTGTGACAACACGCAATTTTGTTTTCGCTCTCTCTTTTTTTTTAACACTGGCGGGAATGTGTAGCTCAAACCTTTGTAATTTTCTTGCCTTAATTAACAAATTTCTTGAAAAGAGACAACATCAATAGGCCTGTTCGAAAAATACTTAAACGTTTGTCAAGCACTTAAAGTTGTGCAAACTAGAATTTCTTTTGTTAGGGGCATGAGGGAAATTTAGAACTGGCATGCGTGGTCCTTGCATCAGCGTTCTGCCCTCGATGTGCATGCGCCTGTAAACTAAGGTGACGCCGGGCTCAGTATCCCTGGACAGTGCACGATATTGTGGTACTTTTCGGAGAGGCTATATACAGTGATCGTTTGCTAATCATTTCGAGTTATAAAGACCACAATTTATTTTCGTAAAAGAAGTACTTGATGGGATTAAATGGCAATGGCTAGTGTTAAAGAAACTCACCTAGATGTCCCACAAGTGTTGGATAACGAGTGCGAGTGTGGCGGAAGTCTGGGTTCCAAATAGCGTAGGGCTGCAAGAGATTGACACGTGACTTCGCTGCCTGGCAACACTGAAAAGTTTTGTCACGAAAGGGTGACATTTTTTACATAGAAATGACATTTTGCACAGAAACTGGTTCCGAAGCTGAGTGTTAAGTTTGTAGAAAACTTAATGAGGATAGTGGCTATCGACCGACAGAATTTTTAGAGAAAATGTCTGCCGGCTAATATCTGTACTCTATTTTGGCGCCCATTTTTTCCATCACAGCCAATCAATCAAAGAGCTTCATCGCCTGACTACCAAATACTTTTCTTTTAACTAATTTAGGCACAATCAATCACCGAACCTGAGCGTTGGCGGAATGCAATGGACTCTGATAAACTAATCCCAGTGGCTGCGGGTTGTGTCGGCGAGTTGGCGAAAGAACACGTGACTGAAGGTCACGTGGCTTGGTTGGCACAGGCCCGTAGTGTGTTAGTGTCGTTGTTTTGCGCTTTCTGTTTGGAAGAAGCGCAACAGGCATTTTTGAGAGCTATCTGAAGCCCTCCGAGGCGCTTAATTTGTACGCGCAAAATTGTGTGACGAAACAGTGAGGTTTGTTACGTCCCAGATGAAGATCACAATTAGAACATTAATCAGCTTCATTTTAGACTGCTTGGCATGCATTCGAAGTGGAAGAAGAAGGGGGGATTGAAGGCGAAGAAATTCGGACGCGCAAGAACACGAAGGGTTAAATTCTCCCTTTCCCTTTCACCCCCTATCGATTCCTTCGCGCTGAATTTCCTCTTCACCGTCGAACGCCTGCCTGGCAGTGCAGTTTCATTTTTGCTTTTGGGAATTAATATCGTATGTCCTATATAATATCGCTATCAGTCAAGTTTAGGCCTGCCTGGTTCAAACGTCGCATTTTACACGCAGAGAATTGGAGGATTTGATTCGGCGCATGTGAAATGCGACCTTTGAACCAAGCTTTTCGTCAAAACAGTTGGTGGCTTTTAGGAACTTAATTTGTAATTTGCATGGTTGAACGCAAATGAAGTTGTAAGATCGTTTTGCATACGTCAGTGTGAGAATAGACAACAGATAAAAACCTCCCTCAAATGTTCCACGTGCCAGCCATTGGAACTGCAGCACATGCGTACTTTTGTCGAGCATCGAAGGAGGTTTCGAATTCAGATTTCTGCCGGCAAAGTAAACACATCCGAAATGCTCCAAGTTCTTGGAAAACGGGGAATAACAGTAATTTAAATTCTTCCGGTTTCCGGACGCGTCGACCAAATGAATATTCAGGTTGGTTATGTTTATTTTCGCAGTTTCGCTTGCATATAAAACTAAATTGATAATTGGAGTGAGCTTCGTGATTTCGTGGCGAGTTTCAATGGAAAATCGGGCAATGTAACTGTGTTTTAAGGTGGGTACACCATCTCTTTTTTGTCGGGAAGATTTACGACATATTACACACACGTTTTCGTTTGTATGATGTCCCAGGGAGCAGTAGAAAGCCACCTTCATTTCTCGTTACTCCATATTAAGAGGCAGTTTTCTTGAATTCTTGTCCTGAGGAGAAATGTGTTCACTGTTTCTTGTCTTATAAAATCAAATGCGGAAGTGATTTTTGTTTCGTGGAATTTTATCGAAGGCTGGTGTATTGATCATCTCAGGCAAATCTTTAAAACAGCGCGTGCCTTCTGTCTAAATTTGCTGATCAGATATAGATGCCGACGAAATGACGGGGAAATAAGGATGTCGGACGCGACAAAACGTGACCTCTTTTCGTCTATGAGGAAAGCAAAATATGGCAGGGGTGTTTCTATTTCTCATTTTCTGATTTTATTTCCTTTGTTTTAGTGGTTCCTTTGGCAAATTGAACGAGACGTACGATATCAGACTGAATGTACCCATATTCCGTTTCATCAATTTTAAGACCCAAAGCACATAATATTGAACAAGTTTTGTTGCCAGACCATTGCCCAAATGATCATTCGTTTATTGTGTTTACACCGGAGCCAGAGTTCACTTCGGTAAACAGAAAGTCCGCTCTGTGAGAGATCTCTAGGAAATCTTGCCAAAAAAATGTTTGTTTTCTCGGTGGTTACATTTATTCATAAAAAAACCTCATTTTTGGCAGGGTGAAAATAATTTGTGTGAAATTGTGGGTATCAGTTTTTTACTACCATCATGGACACGAAGCATGTTATTTACATGCAGTAAGTTCTTGGAAAGAAACACTTGACCCTGAACTTCCTCTACACTGAGTACGGTTTACACGGTTCAGATTTTCGCACAGCTGGCTGTGACGAAATGTGGTTATCTTTGATCCCATTAACACGATAGACTTGATTACCGGAAATAGTTTTGATTCTTTAATATCGAATTACTCTTTTTAGTTCTTGTAGCCATCCAGATAATATTATTATTAAAACGCTTGTTCAAAAGTCAAGTCTATGCGCGTATTCTTACACTGGCCTGTCTCAATTAAATAGCCATGAACAACACGGAAAGACTGACCCATTAAAGCACACGAAAGAAACGACAACACCACTGATGCCATAAAACCTGCTCTTGGAGAACGGTGAAGCCCCTAATTAGTTATTCTCCCAAAACTGTGCATATATTCTATGTATCTTTGTGTCCTCAGACGACTTGGAATTTATTCAGGGGAATTTTAAACATATCACCTTTATTTTTGAAAGATATAGCTTCTGAGTTAAATCACAGTTCCGCAAATTCCTCCCATAGAGACTGGTCAAGCAATATTTAGATGTTTCAATGAATAATTTCAATCTGTAAGACAGGCGAGCCAGTATTTTTTCATAAAATTACTTCCTGTGTAAAATCCCTGAACCAGGAATATAAGGGCATCGCCTGTTCGTGCGCAGCTCAAATGTCTGTAGAATACAGATCCGACCAAACTCGTTTTGATGTACTTACTACAAATAGCCGATTTGTTACTCTAAGCTTGTGACTGGCACAAAGGGAAGGTGAGTGTATCTTCCAGTAGCAATATTTTCCATCGCTGAGGCCACAGACTGTGGTTTTGTTGCAAGTTCTTGGTCACAGTGAACGAGTTGCAAACGAGGAGCAACTGCTGGTCTTTCTCGGCTGCCGGGGATTTAGGACTTGGGTTCTTCATCTGACAATTTGAATGTAGCCATTGTCTCCCAAGTGGTACGTACAGGCACAAGGGCAATCGCGCATGCGCACACTAAATACCTAAAAGAAAATAGAACCAGTAACGGTACCTCTGGACATTGAAGCCTGAACGTTCCGAATGTCTATAGCGGCCCACTTGTACCAGTCCCGACTAGGTACCTATTCCCGCAGGTGCCCCGGTGAGGGACAGAAATGTCGGCCTCTCGACCATATGTGACAGATCCCTTTCGTACTCGCAGCTCAATTCCGTTCCACTTATGCTATGATTTCGATCGATTATATATTTGACAGTGTTGTTATTTTGTCTTCCATATGGTACACAGTTCTTTGGTACGCATTGTAGTACACGGAGTTAACGCATGCTGATAGACTTTGACACACTGTTTTGCTCATCTTGCAGTTTTGAAATAGTTTCGCATTGATAAATAGTCATTTGTCAATCTTTCACCTTCCGACTGACTCGCAACACCACTTGCGCAAAATTTCACTTTCTCATCTGGCCAGCAAACTTACATCTTCACTTTCCCAAGAGCAGAATTTACTTACCCCCCCCCCCCGGAAATTAGCCTCCTACGCAAACATTCTTTCGGATCGTCTCGCAATTTTACCCCCTTAGGCGGAAAGATTGCTTGACGAGCCAAAAGAATGTCTGCTTAGGAAGCTGCCGGGCCTTGGGACCTGAGTAATACTGTATCTCTTCCAGGCCTGTATTTTCATTGGTCCCTCTGACCTGTAGCTTCATTTGTTGTCAGGACAAGGGGCATTGTTTGTGTTGTCTCAGCTATTGTTTCGTTCTCCAATCAATGACCGTGTGTGGAGAGCTACAGGGTCTCCCTTTTTGTCCTGCTTTGTAAAGGTAACCAACTACGTCCGTCTTAAAATAGAACTTCTGAAGCGAACTTCCAGTGCGCATGGCTCAGAGTGCAAACGAGGGCGAAGTCATCCCAGTTGCTGAAGCTGAAACACGGCATTCTGATGAAGACTCTGCGAAAGGTGACGACAAACACGTTAAGCTCTAGCCAAACGGAGTCGCAAGTCATGGCAAGTTTTCAACAACTTGCGTGCACTTGCGTGCACTTGCTTTCAGTTTGATAGCGCTCATATTTCCACGCAAGGAGGCGCAAGTTTTCCGGCATCGTTTGAGTGACCGCGCGGTGAAACTTGCGGGTACTTGCGAGTACGTTTGGCCACCGACGCAACTTGGTACGCAAATTGACACTCGCAAACACCGTTTGACCAGGGCTTACATCTGTACTTACTTAAAACCTAGTCCGAATTCACCACTTGGGTCGTTTTGAATGGTTGGCGTATTTTGGATGATAGTAAGCCAAATGTAAATGGCTCATAGAAGCATTTGATTCAATTATTGCTCCGTTAAAAGATCTTCTTCACTTCTTCTCCACAACTTGCTCACGATGACAAACCTCTGGCTACGCCCAGACTCAAAATATCAGTCGGCACAAGCTTACAGAAAGAGAGGCGGAAGCGAATAGTCTTTCGCATCAGTAACTGAATCAACTTCACTCCTCTCGCAGTTTTGAGTTTGTCAGCATGTAGCTTTCTTGGAGTGTTGATAAATAATTTGTGTTTCATCGAATAAGCTTTAACTATGTTTTCATATGCTTTATTTTAGCAAGAGCGAAAGCTTACAATGTTAAAGGCAATGAAACATACAGACGCAAGGATTTCAGTGACGCCATTCGCTTTTACACCAAAGGAATAGAGGTGAACTGCAAAGACGACGAATTGAAAGCCAAGCTGTACAGCAACAGGGCGAAAGCACATTTTCGCTTGGGTAAGATGTTTGAATTCTTTTCAATGATTTTTTTGGCTCAGTGGTAGAGCAGCCGAAGTAGTAATGGAAAGGTCATAGGTTCGACTCCTGTTAATAATAATAATAATAATAATAATAATAATAATAATAATAATAATAATAATAATAATAAAATACTTAACACTTGTAACGCGCATTTTAACATGACGTGATGATCAAATGCGCAAATCCAGATCGTATTGGAATTTGGTAATGTCGGATTTTTGAGGAGAGGGGAAAACCGGAGTACCCGGAGAAAAACCTCTCGGAGCAGAGAAGAGAGCCAACAACAAACTCAACCCACATGTGGCGTCGAGTCCAGGAATCGAACCCGAGCCACATTGGTGAGAGGCGAGTGCTCTCACCACTGCACCATCTCTGCTCATCCATCCCTGCTCATCCATCCCTGCTCATCCATCCCTGTTAAGAGCTCTCGGATATTTTTGCGGTCATGCCTGAGTCAGCATTGATAAATACATACAGGGCGTATCCAGAAAATTCACTTTGCACCATCTGTACTACTGGCAATCAATCTTTCACATTTTTTGGTCTTTGTTTGCTAAGAAATTCACCACTACCACTACTAAGTCCCACGGTTACAGTGACTCACATTTTAAAATGACGTTTTCCTTCCCGTTGCCGGCCGTCTTCCCTGCTTAAATTTCTTAATATCTTTTCCACAGAGAATTTTATTGATTCACTGGATGATGCAAAACTCGCTACTGACTTACAACCTTCTTTTGTGAAGGCGATCATAAGCGGTAAGTAAAAAATAAAATAAACGTTCTCTATATCTTTTGTAGAATAGTATTCTGTCTCGCGCAAAAGCTACAGCGTTCTCAACTCTCCATTGGCCGTAAACGTCTCCAGGGAGGTCTGCAGGGCCCGGCTTTATAAGCCCCGCGTGGCCTGGTTCACCCTCTTTTCCCAAGTCCGCTCGACAGAACGGGCCCGTCAAGGTTTTCCGTCAGCGACACTGGCAAACTCACGATCCTTAGCCTTAACCCGTGCAGTTTATGCGCCTACAAGAACACTCGGCTACCAACGATCAAATCAACTCAGATTGATTTAAATGTTGGTTTGTGATGAGAGCGAAAAAAACAGAGTATCTGAAGAGAAACTTCATAGCCATTTGATTGCGCTTGCGCGCATCAATTAGTTAAAAATGACGTTGAACTTGATGTTTTTCACCAGGTGCAAGTGCCTGTGTTGAACTGAAAGAGTTTGAGGAAGCCATCACTTGGTGTGAGAAGGGATTAGCGGTATCCTTTGTCGTCACGCTCACACGTGTTCCTTCATACGTTTTATGGAGGTGGGAAGTAACCCATCCCGTCCAGGGGGGAGGGGGGAGGGGAGAGGGGAAGAGGGAACAAAACTCCCACTTGCTTCATGCTACAGAAACTCGGTTTAAACTCGAGCCGTATGAGCCAATCATCTGCATTGTGATTTTAACGTGCCTAACCTTTGGGATCAATAGGCAGCTATTACAACAGCCCACGCGATTGGCTCAGAAAACAATAGAAAAATTCAAAGAAACAACAGGAACAATGAACCCTAACCCTTAAAACAATAGAGATGCGTCCTAACCAGATCCAATGAAATTAGAGGTTGTAAACAGCTGCGTGGTATCTGAACCTTTGCCGTGTAACTTTGCAATTATTTGAATACATTACCTACCTGAAGAATGAGCGGTTTTTCGTTTTTACCAATCAGACACACGTAAGCAATTGAAACAGCCAATCAGAACTAACAACAAATGCATGCAGCCGCCACTACGCGCGGGAAAAGGTGGGCGAGCAATTCGAAGTTAGTCACGTGTTTGCCTTTTATTGGTGGAAAAATCGGCTTTGAAGTTTTTAACCAATCACTGCGCATAGTCCGTGGTAGAGTTCTTTTCTGTTGAGCGTCGAAAGCAGTTATGCCCGCGTTTTCTTTGCTTTTTCTTTACTGTCGTGAAGTTTTCAGCTGATCTGTTAACACCTTGACCGATCAAAGATTGACAATGAGAATCCGACTTTGTTGGAGCTAAGGAACAAGTCTGTCAACGAACAAGCCAAGTCGCAAGAGAAGATCGAAGAGAAAGATGCGAGTGGATGTAACACGCGCTCAACGACCGAGGAAACACTGGATAGTGATGCAAATGACGACAATTTAAGAAGTGAGGGATTGAGTATGATGTAATCTCTGCAGGTTGAAGTGTAATTATCAGCTCTGTTAGAGCCGCGCTTTTCGAGTGAGTGTCGTAAAGCCAAAACCAAAGTAATTAATACAGAGCCAATCACGTGTTCTGAAGCAAATACAGCATTCACTCTTGTTTTGGTTGTATGATCCGCTCCAAGCCTCGGTTGCAAGACTGTGGCGCGGTCCCTAGCTTGGGTCAGTACGCAGCTATTACAACAGCCCACACGATTGGCTCAGAAAACAATAGAAGCATTCAAACAAACAACAGAAGCAATGAACCCTAACGCTAAGAACAATAGAGCTGCGTCCTAACCAGAACCAATGAATTTAGAGGTTTTAAACAGGTGCGTGGTATCTGCCTAGCTTTTGCGATAGTTCGTATTGATGTCTTTGTTATGACACGTTTAGATCTTTTTCAGACAAGATATAAAGGCTGGTTCACTCTTACGACGCAAGCTTAAGCGCAACATACGCAAACGCAGTAGCGTTTTAATGATTATTGCCGTCTTTTTAGGACAATAGACACTAATTAACCTTTCCGGAATTCAAATGGAGACTTGGGATCAGTTTTTCAGTTTGATTCTAATCAAAAATTGGGGCCTACAACAAGAAGTTGAGAATAATAAGTGAGAATAAGTGAGTTTACCAAGTTTGAGGTTGTTTAGTTAGATTGCAAACATTCGTGGGATTTGAAAGGCGGGGAAAATTTGGGGAACGCCTATTGAGTTTTTTTGGGACCTTTGACTGCTCGCGGCGCACTTACTACGCCACGAAACGCTATTGATCATTAAGCGATCTTGCTGATGGTTAGGCTAACTTCAGTTTTAATTTGATGTAATTTAAACAATGTGTAAACTAGTGCCCAGTTCTTTTTTGAACTCTGGAACGGGCATCAAACACTGTGACCTTCTGACAGCTTCGATGATTGTACGGCTCCGTCCATTCTGTTATATTGGTCAACCATGCCTTCCTAGGTCTTCCCTTTTCTCTTTTGTTGGGAGCTCTTCCACGCATGATCATGTTTGCCATTTGTAGAGTTTTTTGGTGTCCGGTGACATGTCCAAACCATCCGCATAATCGTAGAAAGCCGTGTCTCATGGTTCCCAGGTCTATCCACTATTTGTTTGGCAACACTCTCATTTGTCCTGTGCTCCTGATATCATACACCTAAGATCTTCCTGTAGCATTTGAATTCGAAAGCCCGGAACGGGGAATTAACAACAAGTTAATGCGCCTGCGTATATGTCTGTCAAGTTGTGCTTATGCATGGGGGATGCGTCTTATGAAACAGGTTTAAAAGAAAGACACAAGGCATGGGTATAAAAAAGTTCTTGCACTTTGGGGAATTCGCGCACCAAACGACTTGTTTCTAATCTTCTTTGCTTTAGAAATAGCTGAGCTTTTAATGAATGAAGGCAATGACGAATTCAAGAAGAGAGACTTCGGTAATGCGGTTCACCTTTATACAGAGGGAATCAAGGTGCGCTGTAAGGATGGCGAATTGAAGGCCAAACTGTACAGCAACAGGTCGGCAGCCTACTTTAAACTTGGTGAGAAGGTCTGATCCGAAGTCCTTAATTTAATAGCTGCTATACGCTGTTCTGTTATTTTAGCGTCACGTTAAACAAGTTCAAGAGCTAGAATGTGGCTTGGCATTAATGGACGCGCTTAAAGTCGGCATGGTCTTCGTTTGTTCCAAACGCTGGCTTAGCGCACGGAAACTATTATTGTTATTTCTGCTACTGATGCCCAAGATGGAATGTCTCAACGCGGAAATTGTCAAAATCTGTTGTAGTTTGCTTTTCCTGCAATTTTCTATCGATACATTCTTAGTTTGCATCAGCTAATTGCATTGCACTAAGTGGTGATTTTAGCCTGGTGTTGAGTTGACCCTGTCAGATCCTAAGGACTACCCCTTTGACTGTAAAATAGTAAAATGTGTTAAATTCTGCAAAGTCACTCGCTCACTTATTCTTTGGTTGGACGGCTTCTGTCCGTCCGACCGTCCATTCGTTCGTTCTTTCGTTCGTTAATTCGTTCCGGAGCTGTTTCCTTACACAGCCCGCACTGACGGCCACAGGTTAACTCCTGGAATGCGCGGTTGTTCTACATTCACCAAATAATTGGATTTCATTACCAAAACTCTTTTCTCTTAGGGAACTTCAGCGATTCACTGAGGGATGCTAAGATTGCCACTGACTTACAGCCATCCTTTGTGAAAACAGTTGTAAGGGGTAAGCTCAACTTTAACAAAATGGTGACAAGCTTTACCAAGATTTTACTTCCTCGCTCTCGCAGCAACCGAAAATAGCGAAAGCAGACAGCCGGGATATTGAAAAAGCTCTTTGAAATTGTCGACTTTTGGCTGCTTTGGTTGGCTTGGCTTTGACAAGCTAGAAAAGCCAACTTAATGTATATTAAGACGAAACACCAAACCAGGTATGCCTCTTTATTATTAGGGGCAAGTGCTTGTGTTCAGCTGAATCGCTTCGAGGAAGCCATCACTTGGTGTGACAAAGGACTGGAAGTATCCTTCATGACACAAAGACATAAAACGACACAAATTACAACTTTAAAATGCCACAATACTTGAAACAGTACGTTCTTTGGACAACTGCATGGGCGTAACAAAAAAAACATGTTAAAATGTTAGTGCTAGTCTCGTGGTCGCGATTCCCCCCACTGACACTAACACCGAGTTCGTCACATGCTGTTATTTACGCTGTCACTCTCACTGTCATTGACGTTTTTACTGTCTGTCGCGGCCGCTTTCACTGTGTGTAAGTGTCACGGTCGCGGTTACTCCTACTGTTACTTTCATTGTCGGTTTCTCTCCCGGGTACTAACACTGGGTTTGTCGCGTCACTGTCATTAACGCTGTGCCGAGGACTAACATTACAACGCCTCCGAACAATCACGGTCACTTTTACTACCACCGTTTACAGTTATTATCCCTGTTGTCGTCTCTAATAATTATTGTGCTGGCTAGTCGTTGCCACTCAGTGGCATTTTGATTGTCATTGGCACTTTCGCTGGCACTGTTCGTTTTACTGCATCTGTTTTGGGTTTGGGAGAAGTCTTGACTTTCATAAGATCGACGAGAAGAATCCAAAGTTGCTCGAGCTAAGGAACAGCTGTGTCACAGAGCAGAGCAGGCTGCAACAACTGCAAGGAGAGAACTCGACAGAGGATCCACCCAAGACTCAAACGGTAAGAGGAGTCTGTATAGTAATCTAAAGATTAGGATTATAATCGTAAATGTTTTGAGCCGAGGAGCCTTCGTGTCATAAAGAATGACTGTTGTTGATGACATTGACTGGCGTTTCGACAACCCGAACGGAAGTCATCTTCAGTGTCAAGTGATCCGTGTATTGTCTTTGGACCTGATTGGTCAACAGAGACGTGTTGTTATTGGTCGCCTGTTAAGTAAGCCGTGATGTTATTGGCTGTGACGATGGTAAGCGCTGATAGGTGCGTGTCAATGCGTCATTTTTTTGATCAAATGTCTGTTCATTTGTCTTCGGCTAAAAAGTCAATTTCTTCAATGTCCATCTAAATTTAATTGTATTATAGCATTCGAGCCGGACTTCGAGACCGTGATGTTTGTAACCTATTTGTGATCAGTATGGACAAGACAAAATAAAGGGGGAAGAGAGGGCATCCCCCATACATGTCCTTTTCCGTCTCAAGTTATTTATAGATCGACTCTCACACTGTATTAGGCAACAACAAATCATATGGCGGGAATGTGTTCTCTGGGCATGGGCTATCCACTAGGAACAAATTCCTGCCATATGATTGGCTGTTGCCTAACCCCCTTGGGATCTGTACAGCGTTGGGAGTCGATCTAAAAATAACTTGAGACATATTACCTATGGAGAAGGGCATGTATGGGGGATGCCCTCTCTTCTCCTTTATTTTCTCTTGGTATGGTGTTGTGCTTGTTAGAGAAACATGGACCTAGGATGGAAGCAAGATACTTAGCCAGGTCATAGTTATATCCTCCAATAGAGGAGACCAATTGCCTCGTGTGTTGGTGCATATAACTATAAACTGGTTAGGTACCTAGCCTCCATTATAGCGTTGTTTTAAAATATTCTGCTTGATCGGGGTAGGCTTTTGATATAGTGGCACATCGTGAATGTGACCGCCTATCGCGTCGAAAACTAGAAAACTACAAGAAACTAAGCAATTCGACATTTCGTTCTCTACGTAAAATTACAATGATGCATTCTGAATCCCAGCTGCTTGTGACAAAAATGAATGATGAGCAATGTTTGTATTCACAGAGAAATGGCTCTTTTGCGCGCCAATCTGGTACGGGTACAAACGACAGTCGTATGCAAAGAAGCATTTCTGGTAACCTAGGAAGCAACGTCCCAAATTTCAAAACAGACGTAGAAGACCAAGAACGCAGACTTAAACTTGCAGAAGAGGCTGGGGACAAAGAAATAGAAGGAGCTGCGTGTGCTAATCTGGGCAACGCCTATCGAAGGCTTGGAAATTTCAAAAAAGCCATCGAATATCATGAACGCGATCTTGAAATCGCAAAAGAAGCGAAGCGCTTGGCGGAACAAGGGCGGGCTTATTGTAATCTAGGCAACGCATATTACGGTCTCGGAGATTTCAAAAAAGCCATATCCTGCCATACGCGTGACCTACAAATCGCTAAAGAGCTGGGAGACGTGAGAGGCGAAGGAATGGCCTACAGTAACCTAGGCATCGCTCACCGCTGCCTCGGGTATTTAAAAAAGGCCGTAGAATACCAGGAACGTTACCTGGAAGTCGCAATAAAACTTGGTGACAAGGCAGGCGTAGGAAAGGCCTATGGTAATCTCGGTTGCGCTTATTACTGCCTCGGAGATTTCAGAAAAGCCGTGGAGTACCATCAGTGGGACTTGCAAATCTCAAAAGATCGAGGAGACATCGTTAGTGAAGGAAAAACGTATTGCAACCTCGGCAATGACTATAGGCGCCTCGGAGATTTGAAAAAAGCCATAGACTACCATAAACTTGACCTTGAAATCACACAAGAGGTAGGAGACGTGGTCGGTGAGGGAGAAGCTTATTGTAAC
Source organism: Astreopora myriophthalma (assembly GCA_014634185.1). NCBI lineage: Eukaryota > Metazoa > Cnidaria > Anthozoa > Scleractinia > Acroporidae > Astreopora > Astreopora myriophthalma. The sequence continues at coordinate 928,308 of BLFK01000134.1, read as the reverse complement.
TTAGGCAATGATTTTTACAGTCTGGGGGATTTCACGAAAGCCATAGCCTACCATCAACGTTACCTCGGAGTCATGAAAGCCGTGGGGAACGTTGCCGGTGAAGGAGAGGCCTATCTTAATCTGGGCGCCGATTATAGGAATCTCGGAGAGTACACGAAGGCCAACGATTACACAGAGAGGTATTTAAGCATCGCCAAAAATGTGGGCGACGTGGCGGGTGAAGGAAAGGCCCTTGGTAACTTAGCCGTCGTTTATGAAAATCTCGGGGATTTCAAGAAAGCTGTGGTTTACCTCGAACGGCAATTACAGATTGCAAAGAAAATTGGAGATTTACATTCTGAGGGAGTTGCGTATGCTAACCTGAGCATTGCTTATAGAAACCTTGGTGATTCTGAGAAAGCTATACACTACTCTGAGCGTCAACTGAAAATCGCCAAAAGCGTTGGAGCCATAGCAAATGAAGCAAAGGCATATGGTAATCTGGGCAATGCGTACCAGCGTCTGGGAGACTTCAAGACGGCCAAAGGATTCTTTGACCGTGCGTTGGATATCGCAAGACAAATTGGAGATCGGGTCCTGGAGGGAAGGGTGCATGGCAACTTAGGAAACGCACACTACAGCGTTGGAAATGTCAGAGAAGCCATACAGCACCATGAACTCTCCCTTGCCGTTACGAAGGAAGTGGGGGATATTGACGGCGAGGGAAAGGCTTATGGAAATCTAGGCACAGTTTATCACAGTCTCGGGGATTTCAGGAAAGCTGTCGACTATCACAAGCGTCAGTTAGAAATCGCAAAACGTTTAGGGGACATTGCTGCAGAAGGAGTGGCTTATGGCAATTTGGGAAACGCGTATGACAGCCTTGGGGATTTTAAAAGAGCCATTGAGTACCACGAACGCGACCTAAAAATCGCCAAAGAAGTGGGTGACATTGGTGGTGAGGGTGTGACTTACGGAAATCTAGGCAACTGTTATCATGGTCTGGGCGATTTCCACAGGGCTATAGACTACTTCGAATGCCATCTAAAGCTCTCAACAGAAGTTGGAGACAGAGCGAGTGAAGGAAAAGCGTATGGCAGTTTAGGCAGCGTTTATGACAGTCTGGGAGATTCTGTGAAAGCCATCGAGTTCCACGAACGATGCCGCCAAATCGCAACAGAGACCGGAGACAGGGCCGGTGAAGGAATCGCCCTTGGAAATATCGGTCGGGCTTATCACAATCGCAGCGATTTCGCAAAAGGGATCCACTTCCTTGAACGTCACTTAGAAATTGCAAAAGAAATGGGAGCCGCCGGAATTGAGGGAAAAGCCTACAGTAGTCTCGGTGTGGCTTTCTTCCGTCTACGAGATTTCCAGAAAGCCATTGAATGCCATAAACGTTACTTGGAAATAGCAAAAGAAGTGGGAGACGAAGTCGGCATAGGAGTATCTTCTCATAACCTTGGTGAAACCTACCAAGCTTTGGGCGCCTTAAGTGAGGCTGTCCATTGTTACCATCGCAGTGTCGCGGTGTTCAATGGTGTTAGGCGCCATCTCGAGTTCAACGATGAGTGGAAAATGAGCCTGCGCAATCTGCACCACATTGCGTACGTGAATTTGTGGCGTTTGTTGCTCGAGCAAGGCAAAATCACGGAGGCTTTGGTCGCCGCTGAGCAGGGACGCGCGCAGGCCCTTAAAGATCTCTTGCAATTGAATTACGCGTCTGAAGGAAATCGGCCCGATTTAGGACCCCAAAACGAAACCGTAAAGGATTTGTTAGACTGTATTCCGTCGAATACAGTCTTCATGGCGCTCGAGAAGAAAGAAGTTGTTTTCTGGATTTTCCAGAAAGGAAAGGAGGCTCAGTTGAGAAGAAAAGAAATTGAGAATTATGATCACGACATCAGCAGCTTTTTGGAGTCTTTGATGAAGACTACGTGGGATGAAATTAATGTGGAAGCTGTTGTCAAGTGTGAGGATCGTTCACTGGATGTGCAGAGAGATGGAAATGTTGCAGATGAAAACTCTTCTTCAGAGATGACAATGACACAAACGAGATCTCAAGGCCCCCAGAAAAGCGCCTTAACCACCCTGAACGAAGTCGTCATTAGTCCTATTCAAGATGCGTTGCTTGGCAATGAAGTTATATTCGTGCCTGAAGGTCCGTTATGTTTGGCTCCTTTTGCTGCATTCATGGACGCAGATTCGAAGTACCTCAGCGAATCGTTCAGGGTACGCGTCATCCCATCGTTGACGAGTATGAAGCTGATCGCAGATTGCCCCAAAGATTATCACAGCAAGTCTGGCTCGCTTCTAGTAGGTGACCCATGGATACAGGAGGTTGACTACAGAGGGATGAAGTTACCGCAGTTGCCATGCGCCCAAGACGAAGTGCAGATGAT
>BLFK01000134.1:905430-918016 GCA_014634185.1 Astreopora myriophthalma | reverse complement strand
AAGGGTATGGTTTTTGAGCCGTTTTGGTCTGAAAACGGGTATAGATTTTGATAATTATAGTGTGAAATCGGTATAGTTTTCACGGGAACCACAAGAGCATATAAATATGTTTGTCTTTTCAACTCCAAATGATTAATAAAGTAATGGATTCACAAAGCAAGTACACCTTTCAGAAGCTGGGTCTGAAAACAGGTATGGATTTAGGAGGTCAGCTCAGAAAACGGGTGTGGAAGGTGGCATATTTTTGTGTGAAATAGGGTCAGGATTTGGAGAACTGGGCAGCACACCCCGACCAAGAATTCCGGGAAAAACTTTTGCTGCCAAAAACACAGAAATCCTTCTTTATGACCTTTACTTGTGCCCAAACCATTCTTTTAAATGTGAGAGGAAGATATCATATGATTTTTTACAGGAAGGACCATTCATAATGCATTTTTGGCCATTTCTTCAAGATCAGGTGTCAACATTTGAAAAATGTAGCCCAAATTTTTCAAAATGCGTCCGTTTCCATCCTTGCCATCCGTAAAAACAGAAGACAGTAAATAGTCTTGGTGCAGTAACATGGTCGTCAATAAACAAACTGCATTATTATTTGGGATTTTCACTGATTTAAAGACATCTTTTAGCATTCTACAGTAAGGCCAAAAAGCATGACAGAGCTCCTTTAGATCTCTGGGTATGGAATCTTGTGTCAGTAACTTTTTTCTGTGGGTGGGCGGACGGTTCTCTTTGCGTTTGTGTCAGTGCGGACTGTAGTCCTTGGCTGCTTGCACTTTTGGTGTCTGTATGGGAAATTTTAATTGTGCTTGTGTTTCTAAATGTCTTTCAATATCAGAAGACTTTTCTCGCCAACTTGTTTCGTCTTAAAAGCGCCTCAGCTGGAAAGGAAAGCGGGTAGTCGTTAATTTCGGTTTTACTGCCGAGAATGTTAGATTATTTTACTCGTGAGATTACTATGAATGGTTCTCTTGTTGGGGATAGTTATACTAGTGAAACACAAGAGGGAACGCGAGACTAACTGCCTCTTGCGAGGTGTCTCGACGATGAAGCGCGGTAACTCCATCGGTTGCAGATAGAATGGACTTCTAATAGCTTGCTGTCGACATCGATTCCGGATTGTTTACCAATGAATAACGATTTTTTCACGGAAGGTTAGTATTAGCTTCGAACAACTGGGTCCCGGTCATTTGTCCTTCAGTATGGCGTTAAATGTGAAGTGTATAGCGTTAAATGTGAAGTGTATGGTGTTAAATGTGAAGTTTATGGCGTTAAATGTGAAGTGTATGGCGTCAAATGTGAAGTGTATGGCGTTAAATGTGAAGTGTATGGCGTTAAATGTGAATCTTTCGTTTCGAAGGGTATTATTGTAGGTAAAATCGAGTTTCATGTTAAACCCGTTTTTATGTAGGCTAAAACGGGTCAACCTCATTCCCAGGGCTTTTCTCGGCCGAGGAAGGCCTTGGGAACGAGGATGAAAACGGGTTTTTCAGATTTTTACCCTTCGGCACTCGCTTGTAAGCCCCCCCCCTCCCCCCACCCCAAATTCAAAATACGGGTTTAGCCTCAATAAAAAAACAGGTTTAACCTTGGTAAAAACGGGTTCAACCTGACAACCGATTTTACCTGTCCATCTTTATGTGCTTTTGCATTCAATCAATGAACCTTATTAACTTCTTTCCCCGTTTACTTTGATTATTCCACTGATTACACTGTTTTCTGCATTTGTTTCATAGGTTGCCCGCATTTGACGTGAATTCACCACAGAATCCCAGCGATAACCAAGAATTTGCCAAGCAAGATTCACCATTAATATTAACGAATAATCACAAGATTTTTTCATAGAGCAATTGTCAGTTGAGGGTCAAAAGTAATTACGCGATTCCTTGGGTTTTGGTTTGCTCTATGATTGAACAAAAACACTCCACAAATTTCAACCAATCAGATGGAAAACTAAAGCCAATTCCGACTTAGTCGCTCTCGTTTTCCCGCGCTTAGCGCCGGCCGCGTTTACTTGTTTTGCGTTCTGATTGGTAAGTAAAACCAATCAGCGAATGACTTTTTTGTGATTGGCTAAAAGGTGTATTTCCTTCAGAAGGTGATTGGCTCTTTAATTACTTTGGTTTTGGTGTTACGACACTCAATAGACCATTTCCGAATTGCTGTTTGCCTCGGTTCCAAAACGAGTCCTGGTGCACAACCATTCAAATGCAAATGAGTTTTGTATTTTCATGCAAATCAAACTCATTATCATTTGAATGGTTTAGCACCAAGACTCGCTTTGAAACAGAGGCAAACAGCAATTCGGAAATGGCCTATTGAAAACCGCTCTAAATGTGGATGGTGGTTGGTAATAGGCCATTTCCGAATCCACTGTAGCCTCTTTTTCAAAGCGAGTCTAAGTGCAATAGTTTTGTGATGTTAATTAGTTTCAGTTTGCATATGATTAACAACTCATTTGCATAAGAAAGACTTCGCACTTAGACTCGCTTTGGAAAAGAGGCTTAAGTGAATTCGGAAATGGCTTATTTTATAACCCCCGTTTAAAATCAGAATCCTTTGCATGCTGCCTTTTTATTTTCATTCATTTGTACATGTGTCGTTATATTACAATACAACACTTACGTGAATTTTCGATGAAAGAAATACTTTTATCCTAACAAATTCTTTATCCACGTTGTTTGTAGTCAAGCCACTTTTACGTGATATAATAAAGGAATTTAATTACACATATTCACTGTTCTCGTTATTACTTCTGTAAGACTGTTGTATTTACAATTTCTTAACTCCCGACTCTTAAATCCACTAGTCTTGCCTATTCGTAACAAATAAGACTGAGAAAGTTTCTTTTTACTCCCGACTCTTGACTCCACAGCTCTTGTTTGCTAAATTGGAGGGTCCCTTTTGTAACAAATAAGACAGAGATAAAGTTTAGCAAGCAGGTCTTAACGTAAAAAAGTCTCATCTGAAGGGAAAGGAAAAGACACGACACAATACATTCTAGCTGTAAAAAGTAGTCATGAAAACCAGCCCCAAACAATAAAACGAAACAACAGATTTTTGGAATGACGTCACCTTTCTTGTAAATTAATTTGCATTTGTATTTGCATATTACCTCCTCCTGATAACGAGGCTTTCCTTATTTGCATATGACCTCGTCTTTAAAACGAGGCTATGTTCAAGGCCCACATATAATCTATGCTTTGGTTTTGCTTTATTATGTACTGTAACCGTTGTAAAAAATGTTAAATAAAATGAACCGTGAGTTACACGTACAGGCAGCTATTTTCAACCTCTTTTTTTGAACGAAACTACTATAAAGTGCTCTTCCCGCACTTGTAGAATAAATTTTCCAACCATCATCACCGCAGTCTGCTTGGCACAGGTGATAGTGGGATGGACTTCAGTGCGAGAGGTGGTGAGTTCGAGTCATAGGCGGGGCACATCAACGTCAGCGGGGCACATCAGCGTCAACGAGGCACATCAGCGTCTGCAAAAAAAGGTAAAGTACATAAGAAATATCCACGAAAAAGGCAAGTGATGATGTGGAGAGTGGTAAAAAAAGGAGGCGATGAAACGGTGGAAGATAAGAAAAGGTACAACATCACGAAGAGGACAAGATGACAGGCGGACATTACGACAAGCAGAACATGAAGAAGAAGGACATCAAGACGAAAATGACAAGAAGGGGGGTCATCTGGGGCAGACAAAAATAACAAGGGGGCTCATCAGGGTCAGACGAGAAGGACAAGAAGAGGGGTGATCAAGGGCAGAAGGACAAGAAGAGGGGTCATGAAGGGCAGAAGAACAAGAAGGGGGGTCATCAAGGGCAGAAGAATAAGAAGAGGGGTCCACAGGGGAGAGGAGGGGAAGGGAGAAAAATATTTTTTTTGAATTTTATTTTTCGAAAAAAATTTTAAAAATGTGGCAGGCAGCAACTTCAACCAATCAGATTGCAGGATTTAGCTCACATGACCAAAATTGGCCAATCAGAGAGCTGGAATTTTGCATTCCGACATGCTGGTCCACATGCAAATTTATAGCTCTCTGATTGGTCAATTTTGGTCACGTGATCTAAATCCTGCAACCTGATTGGCTGAAGTTGCTGCCTGCCATATTTTGCGTCAACATGGCGTTTTGTACCGTATCAAAACATACGAAATTCTCGCTCTCTGATTGGTGGATTTTGATCACGTGGTCTAAATCCTGCAACCTGATTGGCTGAAGTTGCTGCCTGCCATATTTTGAGTCAACATGGCGTTTTGTACCGTATCAAAACATACGAAATTCTCGCTCTCTGATTGGTGGATTTTGATCACGTGGTCTAAATCCTGCAACCTGATTGGCTGAAGTTGCTGCCTGCCATATTTTGCGTCAACATGGCGTTTTGTACCGTATCAAAACATACGAAATTCTCGCTCTCTGATTGGTGGATTTTGGTCCCGTGGTCTAAATACTGCAAGCTGATTGGCTACATTTGTTGCTTGTTTGTTTTTGAATTTTCCTAATTGAAAACAAGCAAAACAAAGGAAACAGTCAAACACCGACTGTGTTTTATCCATTTTTACCCAACTAAGTCTACTTGAGGAATTAAATACCCTACCGTAAATGAAGTTTGATACCACAACTACTATTTTGCTGTGATTCGCGTTTATAAGCTTATTATCAAACTCCGAAATCTCTGAGCTTGGCTCACTTAGCGTACTAGACAAAATAGAGTAACCATTGTTTGTAAGTCATTGAATTTTGGCTCGGCATTGTTTCTTGGTTTTGTTCCTTCACTTTTTCTTTTGTCTTAGGTCATCTGTGTCTGCTGCACCAAAGCCCATCGAAGTTGAATTGCTTTGTTTTGAACTTGATCTTTGCATTTTGATGGTTGTAACGGATCCAGATTTGAATAAATGTTTTCGCTTAACAAAAGATGTTCCCACTGGGAACTGGTCGACCTTATTGTTTTGCTTATTCCCACAGAAAGTGGATGTCCTGGGAAACAATATAGTTATTCTGGATGGAAAACGGAAAACACTACCGACCCAAAATTCAATGACTCGCAAACAATGGTTACTCTTCTGTGTCCGGCACCCGATAAAGGCACCAACTGATGATGGAGATCCGAATTTGAATAAACGTTTTCGTTTAAACAAAAGATGTTCCTACCGGGAACTGGTCGATGTTATTGTATTGCTCATTCCCACTGAAAGTAGACGTCGCAGAAAACAATAGAATTATGCTCGATGGGGAATGGTTTTTACCCGTCGTAACAGACAAAGATGACTCGAAACAAAAGGAAAAATAAACAACAAACAATGGCTACTCTATTGTATTCGGTGCGCGAAGTAGGAGCCAAGCTCAGAGATCGAATATGGTGTCTTACAATTCCTGACTTTCCTAACGGGTCTATGAACAGGAAACAGGGCATAATAGTAGATTAGGTATCAAACTTAATTCACGAAAGGGCAGCTAATTCGCAAGTGGGATAATTTTCGTCAAAATGGATAAAATGCAGCCGATGTTTGGCCATTGTCCGCCATTTTCTTTGTTGTTTTGCCCGTTTCAATTACGGTCGTTCAAAAACAAACGCCCAGTAACCAGAGAGAAAACGTCGAAAACTTACGAAACATTCCCTTAGAATCCCTTAATAGTAGCGTTCTCTCTTACCTCTTAAAGCATTGAGTCCGCCAAGCTTGGATGAGGTCGCTCCATCAGAATAAGCCCATAATACTCTTTGTCCTCCACATTTTCTGCACTGTCTAGTGCATGTTTACTATCACAGTATCTGAGCGCTACAGTGTCGGCAATCGTCACAGCACCAAAGACAATGATCTGGAGGGTGGCTCTCAACCCAGGCAACTGCTACCAGAAGATCCCATAAAAATTCACTCAAGTACTGTAATGACCTCGGAGAGGAAATTCTAGCTTAGATCTAGTCTTAGTAACTCGACCATAACATTAAAGGTCGTCAGAGAACAACAGGAAACTCGAACTAATTGTCCAAATAATTCAATATATTATCTACTGTATTTACATTTTATGTGTACTAGGATAATAAACCAAATAGCAACATCGCTCGTTCCTCAGCATTGTGTAACCCACTCACTGTTCACAAAGAGTAGGGGACGTATTCGTAGTCCCCGCTGTGCTGGTCTATCTTTCATCAGTGAGTGGCCTGGGTGGGTGAAATTAAATGTAGACTGCTAGCGGCTGCCTGGAGGAAGCGCCTTTGCGTGCTAACGTTTGCCTCTTAACCCCAGAAAAGAAGCATCGTATAAAAACACACATGTCTGTTCTCAGCTTACTCACTGAACGGATCACATTACCATACAATGACAGCGGGATTGACCAAATGAACTCATACTGGCTTGGCCCATGAACTTACGTTTGATCTCACGATCAAGTTTCTGTTAATTTAACATCAGTTGAAGAAAATTAAGCAACCGACTATACCGGCTTAGAAGTGATATACGTGGTCGGTTTAAGCTGCATTCCTTACCAGTATAACAGTGTAAGGTGTCGCAGTTGTTCCCAGAAGAGGGTTATTTGTCCAACACGCACAAACTGCAAGATTCCTGAAAAAGGAGTCAGCGTTGTAAACTGGCATTTGACATTAAATTGATTGCAGTACTTTGGTTCAAAGGGAGATGCTATAAAAATACAAAGTCAATGACTTTACTAATCAGCCAATCTCGGCGGCGGCGCTCACGATTCGAGTAAATACAGAAATCGTAACAGGTATATATACTGAGAAATGATATGCTTACCAAAGAGATGAGCACTTGATCCACTTCATTAATGTAACGTCAAATGTTTCCACCTCCCGTTTTTGGTCTGAAATTCATTAAAGGATGAAAAATGAACACGTGTCTCTCACGGTGAAGCTTCAAATTGTCATATCATTGCGTGCGAACATAGTCAACACGAATGCCGAATTTTCCGGGCTTGGAAGGAATTACTCAATTAACTCTACGCGCAATAAAAAAAAATCTTACTAACCCACAGGCTACAGGCTAACTGCCTTACCACCTCACAACCATAAGGCCTTACCGCCTTATATCCCTCCCAAGGCTACAGGCATTACCGCCTTACCGCCTCACAACCACAAGGCCTTACCGCCTTGAAACCCACACACAACCACAAGGCCTTACCGCCTCGTAACCCACACACAACCACAAAGCCTTACCGCCTTGTAACCCACACACAACCACAAGGCCTTACCGCCTTGTAACCCACACACAAACCCCAAGGCCTTACCGCCTTGGGAACAACCGATCATACCTCTGTTTCATACCTCAATTTATAATCGCAGAGCTTGATTGTCGCCAAATTGTGGGACAGATTAAATTTTGTTCAGATTAGATCGTCATTTTTTGTGGTTGCTCTTTTTCCCTCGGACTGGAATCTCTCATTTCACACACACACACACACACACACACACACACACACACACACACACATACACACAGCATTTTCATGGCGGCGAAGTGAAGCCTAAATTTGAACGTTTCGATTGAACGCATGCGCAAGAGTAAGGAGAACATTCACGGTCTGAGCAAGTCACAGCAGCACCAAACTAAAAAATCGCTATTGTTAAGAAGAGAATTTGGAAAGTTTATAACACCCATTGTCACCTAATTTCACGGCATAATAACTTAAAAGAAAGCACAGTACAGAGAGATGTGCCACAGTGAAGCAAAATTCACCAAGATCACCAGCTCCACCCTGTGGAAAGAACAATCACCTTAACATAGTCACGCGATTGACAAAACACAGCGGCAATATCAAATAATTCCTTTAATTCTACTGTGTCCTGTACAACTGGATTCATTCAAGAATCTCACCACTTTGCCTTTGTGGATGCTACAATATGACAAAGGTTCAAATGCTGTACGCGAGAAATTTATTACGTATATTTGACCGTGTAACACTTACGACGCACTGTTTCACCATGATGGTCCGGGCTAGGGCTTGTTTCCATCACTCAAACTAACAGTTCACATTTACTTTAAGTTACACGAGGAAAACTTTACTTCTAAAATTTATTTTTGACACGGCATTTAGGCGGCGGGCTTTCGGTTTTTCGATTGCGGTTTTGAGCACTAACGCGCCTTCCCACTGTCCCTTTTGGTGTAACTACGTTCAAAACTGTTACTAGTTAGTCATTACTATTGAAAATTTGGGTGATAACGTATGGGATAAACGAATCAAAGCCAGTGATACACATCTAAAAGAAACCAAATGAATTGAACTGCGAATGCCCCTTGGACATTATTCAGAAAGCTCGCGAAATGACCCAAATTTGTTTTTGATCAACTATGCATTCTATTTGCAATTTTTCCTCCGGTTTATTCTTATGTTCGAGGCTCAGGTTGTTCGATTGACTCCATAACACTCGGAAGGAAAAGAGCTATCAATTTACTTAGTAAAGCAACTTCAGGTGTACTTCGAAGATGCCGAACAATCACGGAAGGAGAGAGCTAAAGCACCGGGGGAGGTGGGGGCTTGCATATGAAAGGAGACCAATTTGGGCGTGGCCCAAGCCTTTTTGACCCACAAAAGACCATAGGTTTTGCAATTTTTCACAGCAGACAAACGCGTGCTGACCTGCTGTTGCACTACAACATCTTTTGTGTTCCCGCTCTACTAAAGTATCGAACACTTGAACCTGGCTTTCATCGCCACCGCGGTTTTGTTTATATTAAATATATACATTTTTATATTTCTTCGCGTGCAACCCTAATAGAGACCTTCACGGCTAAATATAATTGCGTTTTGGCCAGAACACCCTAGGTGAAAACAAAATCCGAAATTTTGTTCGAATCCATCCACATCTTGAGAAAACTGACTCACATGAGCCGCATGCGCATTGTGGTCCTTGCAGTTTCACACAGACAAAACAACAGATGAGAAGTAGTTCAATGTAAACACCTGAAATATTTGAAACGCTCATGCAACCTTAGTCCACTGTGGACCACTTCTTAATTATTTCCATAAATGGTTCATAACTTTGCCGTTCCGTGAGGGAAGGTGTGGTATCATTCTGTCATTACCTCTAGGTATTTGGAAAGCTGAAAGTCACATCACAACAGGAACTTTCTTCTCAAGACAACAGAAGTCTTCTCACTTAACCCAGAAAGACAGCAACATAGTTTACAGTTCTAATGATGACTGTAACGTTGCTAGCAAATGCCATAGATGTCACCCTCTCAGCTGCCCTTTCAAATTTGTACCCAAATATTTTCAGAAAACATCCCTAATTTCAAAAACACCAGTTCTTGCTCTTGTTCTTGTTGTATGCGCGGGATGATACAAATACAGCTTAATAAGTTCATCACTTACAGCAGTGATAAGGTGTGAAGACCTCAAAGTCAGTCAGCAGCAAGGAGATGCATGAAGGAGTATCATCTTCCACTGGCTGATGTCTGCTACATGACAAGAACAAAACAATCCTGAAGTCAGCGGTTCTCTCACTTTGTCTGATTATTTTGATCCTAAAATGATACAGCATGTAAAACCCTCACTTTAAAACAAAAATAAGCACTGATTAGACAAACAAGAAAAAATAGAACTTATAAGGAGCTGTTCAATAAAGAGCTGATCTCTAAAGCAGAGACTCAACATTAAAGCTCTTTGAACCTTTTAACTCCCAATAATGCCTCTTATAGATTTTACTGTCTAATGCCAGACGATTTACTCGTCACTGGGGGACCCCTTGGGGCATAAAGGGTTAACTCTGGTGCCTTTTCTTACTAACTCCCCCCTCTAATTTGCCCTCCCTTTGCTATGAACATGTCTGACTCTTAAAGGCCCCACTTCCCTGTCCCTTAAGAGGTTGACCCATGAAGATGTTCCTGAATTAAAAATTGCCTCTGGCAATGTCGAGGATGAAGAGGTGGAAATTAGACCCTTAGTAATAACTGAAGAACTGAACTTGTCATTGCTGCACTTGAAAAAACTTCCCTTGTTTATAGATTAAGTGATTTTTATCAATGTATTTATAAAATATTTATAAACAATTTGTTGTGCTTATTAAAGTTTGATATGATAAGTAAATTATTAAAAAATGAAGTCCTCCCTTCCTTTCCAATAACCTCATCCTGTTCACCTGCATTTTGTGTGTCTGCTTGTTTTTTTGCCTCATACAGATTGCACTTAGCCAGAAACTATCAAATGTTTTTCATAGTAAGCTTGCATGACATTTGTGTGTGTTTCTGATGTATCCAGCTGATTTCAGAAAGATGGCAAAAAGAGTTGAGTGCAACACGTTGAAATCATGTTCAAAACTTTGAACATGGTTGTTGAGCCAGGCAAGAGTGATGAATATGAGAAAGATCCTTCCCAGATCCTTTCAAGATCTTTAAAAGATCCTTATCCTTAAAGATCTTTCACAGGTCTGGATCCTTGGAGATCTTCAAGGATCCTCAAAGATCCTGTGAGGTTTTCACCCGGGTTGCTCCGTCCCCACCTCCTTTGTATAGTGCCTCACTGATTTAGGAGTGCAAATTAAAGAATTGATGCATATACAACGTACTACAGTGAATTCCCTGAAGAATGCTTAGTGCTAAAATGATCTGTTATTGCTGATATGGAATAAAGCTATAAACAAGGTTTGATCAGAACATTAACTCAGCAATTGACTTCAAAACAAAATCCCCAAATCTTTAACTGACCATACAGGCTGAAACATGGTCATTTGAGTCACAGACTCAATTGTATGCATGTTTTGATTGGTTCTCACGTATGATCTATTAGATGACAGACTCATAATATACAATGTACACAGAAACAACTGAAAAGAAAACATGCATAGATGACATCAAATAGGAGCTCATAAGAGAGAACCAATCAAATCACGTGTACAATTGAAATTATTTTAAAAACTGAAAGCGCTTGCTGTCAACATCCCTGGATCGTCTGCCATACATCATTTAAGGAGGCTCAAAAGAGTTCACTTAGCGAAGCATGTGCATATAAACAACACACAATATACCTGAGCTGCTCAAAAAGTCAAAGCACACGCAGGTCCGGAAATAAAATATGAGCAAAAATCAGGAGAACCAGATAAAAAAGTTTATTAAGTTTGGTGAGCTGACATCTCGAAAGTTCACTCAGTGACCTACCCTCATTTGTTGCATACAAGTAAGATTTGTTATTTCATGATCATATTTCTGCAGGAACTTTTAAAAAGAAATGTCTAGTGGAAATATTTTTCATCTTCCTCAAGCTTTTTCATAAATACTCACATTCTTCTAGGTAGCTTTTCCTCATATCCCATATCAGGTCAGAGAAATTGATGTGGTTTAAGAAATTTGCTAAAAATATACCAGGTCACTGAATTGGTTTTTGAGATATTTTTCAAACACTGTGTTTTAGAGTGTCTCTGACCACTGCTCTGCCGTTACCATAGCAACAACTGGGACGTAGGAAACACCCTACATAAATAATGATGGTGTTATACAGAGGTCAAGTTGTCTCCCTTCTAAAAGGATCAATAGTTTTGTAACCTTTATCCAATTGAAACCCTCTATTAACTATGGAAAACCCTTTCGACCCTCCTTTAAAACCCGTTAAAACAGAGTCACGGACGTACCACCGAAGCTTTATGTTGCCACGTGAAAAAGTGATCATCCGTAAATGTGAGAAGAGGCTTTAACACCTCCGTGACACGTGACCGAAAACAATGTGAGAATTTAGAAAGAATGCCACTGACCAGTGTTTTGCCTGGAGTACGGGCATGGCTACACAACAAACAGATCAAGTAACAGCAATGTATGCCACGACATAATCGCGCAAGAATTTCCTTTAATAAAGCGACATTTTTTCTCATTTCTTCTTTCTTTCTTTTTTTATGTTGGTCTTTTCCGGCTTACAGGGTTTAGGACTCGCCCTCCTTCAACTATTTAAATATAGTCAATGTGTATCCCAAGTGGTACGTGCAGGCACAAGGCCAATAGCGCATGAGCGCACTAAATACCTAAAAAAAAAGTGGAACCAGTAGCGGTACCTCTGAATATTTAAGCCTGACCGTTGTACCATGACGAGTTTCCCCGAGATTAAAATTCAATTCAATTTAATTCTTTATTTGTTCGCACTATAATTGATATTTATACACATATAAAAGAAGATAGAAAAGAAAGAGGTTAATAAGTGTACCGATCTCTTATACCTGTCTTGGCTAAACCCCTTGCCACTTTCGGATGTCGGCCTCTGGACCAAACGTGACAGATCCCTTTCGTACACGCAGCTCAGTTTCGTTCCGCTTACATCATAATTTCGATGGATTATATATTTGACAGTGTAGTGATTTTGTCTTCTAAATGGTACGTAGTTTTTTTGGTACACATTGTGGTACAATGAGTTTACGCATGCGCATTTGCTAAAAATGATAAACAACATAAGGAACAAGGCAATTTCCCGTTAAACTTTTAAGCATTGCCGCCTCAGCATTCACAAATCATTTTCAGACACGTTTTCTTGTCCTTTTGCTTAATGCAATTATGCAATTTGTATGGGGTGTACTATGTAAGTAGGTCCTGTCTTTTATATATTGCTGTATCAAAAATTAAAAAAAAAAAAAAAAAAAAATATTTAAAAA
>BLFK01000134.1:888034-905420 GCA_014634185.1 Astreopora myriophthalma | reverse complement strand
AAAAAAAAAAAAAAAAAAAGTTGTAAAAGAGTTTTCAAAGAGTTTTTCCGCGTTGACATTATAGCCTCTGGTTCAGCAAACGGTTCACAATCCAACTGGTGTACGCCAATCGTATAATTGTGTCTTTAATTGAATTGACTTGAATTATTATTCGATCTAAAAGTAATACACAACACATTTTCAATGAAAACCTTAAGACCATCGCTATATAAACGCACGAGAAATTTTCAGCAATGAATACTTACATCTTTGACGATATCCAGTTAGATCGGTTTCGGTGAACACGGGTGAAACAGTTCAGATAGGCTAGAAAAAGGTGAGCGAAACAGGTCAGCAAAACATAACGTTACATTCAGTTCTCCGTGAATAAACTCTAAGTTTTTTTTAGCATAAAAGTTGTCCCATTTTGCTATTGAATTACACAACTAAATGTCAATCCAAATCAATCAACGAAATGTCAAAGCCCATTCTATTAACGAAACAGCCTCATCTAAACGCGAGGGGGCGGGGTGGGAAAATTCGAGACAGTTCGAGAATTCTCCCAGATCCCCGAGTGGTTAGATGAGGCTATGTAAACCCGAAAAAAAGTCCTCCATTGCTTTTATAAGGCAGTGACTGAAATGGGCTATTTTCGGCCATTTTGCTAAGGAGTTAACCTTACCATTTAGCTCGAAATGAGCGAAAACATCACCAAAGTTAAAGAGCGTAAAATTTCTTGAAAACGAGGTCCAATAGCCCTATAATGCAGTTTTCTCAAACGTTAAAGGCCTCTAGTTTAATATCCACCAAGAAAAGAAGATCTGGGAGCGTCGGAGGCAAAGTTTTGGCCATAATTGCAAAGACAGTGAAATTGGCTATTTTCGGCCATTTTACTAATGGGTTAACCTCACCATTTAGCCTGAAAACCTGGAAAATATGTTACTAATAAGTGTTTATTGTTATTTTACCAATATTTTACCAGTATTGATTGTTTCTTGTTGGGTAATGATTACTTTTAAGTGTAAAATACAAGTTCACATTCAAATTTCCCATACGCCCCATCTTGAATGTAACATTGTATCCTTCAGTGAGGCGTTCGAAGGGGTTTTGCAGACAGGCGACATGACCTCAAAATGCTGCGACAGTCTTTTTCCAAATCACCGACAACCTACAGAAAGTGACAGAAAAAGGGCCACATTCTGTTACAGCGACAGTGACGAAATACGACAGCGACACTGTACGTAACAAAACTGGTGACGAAGTGGCTCTAAAACAAGCGACAAAGTGACGCCAAAACCCATCTTGGAAGGCCTCAGTGATAAGTCGGGAGTTTTAACGTCGTGTGGTTTGCCCAATAAATTCGTCCTCATTGTTGGACGAAGAAAAACGTGGAGCAAAGAAGATATAATTTAGTATTCACGATGCATTTTGGGGGTCTTAACCAATGGAAACGCAATAATTACCTTCACTAACCGCCGGACGCTTCATGTCTCTGTACACAAAGGAGAAAGTTGTGACGGGCAGCACCAAAATCAGGAATCCGGAATCGCGAATCTGGAGTTTTGGAATGAACCAGTCTTCCCCCTGAAATTTTCCTCAGAAAAAGGAATAAGATCAGACGGATTCTTCTTTTTCCCCCTTATATTCTTTTTTTTTCTTTTTAATTATCTTTTTGTCCGCCGAAATGACCGCAATATCACTGTACCATTTGCTTCATGATGCTTGTTGTGAACTGTCAAGACTTAAACGACTGTTAGGGAGCTCCCGGACAGACTAGTTTACGTTTTACTGGTTTAATTTCAATAAGTATTTCTTGTTGTTGTTGTTGTTGTTGTTGTTGTTTTGTTTTTAGTTGAGGTGATGTATTTAATGGTGAAAGTGAATTCTGGTGAGGGGATAACACTGAGTTAACTGGAAAGAGCAAAAGTGCGTCTGTAGAGAATGAGCTTAAAAAAAAAACATGAAAAAACATGAAACATGTCTTGTAAACTCAAAGTTGTTGTCCATTTTTTACGAATACTAGTTTGTCTGCTTTTATCCTGACCATCTAAAATTAGCTTAGCTGCGGAGAAGCGTAAGCAGCAAAAGCGGACAAGAGACTCCAATCCACTGTTCGCAGGGTATAAACAGTGTGAGTCCGAGGAGGCTAAGATTTCTCGGAGAAACTCAAGTGGCATTATCAATAGTTAGAGAAAATGAACAGTTTTAACATTTCGATGTGGTGCTAGAAGAATGCAACTGGGTACAAAAAAAGTATATAATTATGCTGGTTTTCGAATCAATAAATTTCTTATGCTGACACTTGGTAATAAAGATCCGATTTAAAAAAGAACAACGTTTCGCCCGTTTAATTAAGGTCAGTTTGAATTGGGATTCCTTACAACTCAGGCGTAAATATCATGATCTAAGCCTTCTACAGATTGTGATCGACCTCAAAGCCTCATGCCTGACTTGTAATAGGTGTCTTCAACGTCTATTTTTATCTACTTTTTTACCTTTTCTAACATTAGGCATGCACAAAACTATGTAAAGATATTACAGTGAATCGAAACGAAGGAGTTCAATAATCGTACGACGAACGAACGGACTTAAACGAATACAAATTGCGAACTTAGAGGAGACCATAAGTAGCATTATAACATAACTAAAGCAAAGCCCGTCCTCTGATTGGTTAATTCAGCGTGTACTATTTACCCATGGGTGTACGCTGCTGACGTTGTGCTAATTTTCGCGCGCTTGTTTTCTCTTGTCATGTAAGACTACACGAACATTTTTTTGCGATGTAGCTCAATAAAAGGACTTCTGTACTCAAGAAGCTAGAGTCGCACTCGGCTATCGCCTCGTGCGACTCTTACGCTTCTTTCGTGCTTAGCAACCTCCCGCGTGCATCCATAACTCAATAGTGCACGCTATGGCGTTTACCATTTGTTAAGTGTTTGTCTCCACCACTGGGCTCGTACGCCAGCACAGGAGTAGACGGAGCTATTTTTGGAACGATATTTCGCGCGCTAAGAAACGGAGACAGGCATGTTCATCCAATTCATTTAATCGAATGGAACTTGTTATATTGTCAAAAACTATCACTACTAACTGGAATATTAACTACTTGTTGTCCTCCCAATGGAGAGACCCTAATTACGAGTAATTCTTCAGTAATTTTTCGGTAAGTTTGAAATAAATACAAGTTGGGTCCTTAATTTCTTTAATCTTCAGGTTTCTAAAAAGTTGATTGTTCCGCTCCTATTTTCACGTTCCTTCCTTTCTTAAAGCGCTTTCTTTTTCTATAGTCGCTTGTATGGAGGTTGCTTTCAGCAAATGTTGGGATATTCCGTGGTCGCATTAGCAGTAATAGGTATGAATATACAAAACATCTTACTATTGAAATCATATCACTTCCGAGTCCAAAATGATGCAACCTGCTTGAAGACCCCCGCGGCACAAAAGGCCGTCAGTTTCTCTTGATAATGACCCTCATCCCATGAGCATGGGAGTTGGACGTATTTTCCATAATGAGGGTTCCAGGAAACAAAATAATAGGAAGAATACTTAGTAGAAAAGAGAAAGCTACAATCCCCGCCAAAAAGATCCTGACACCAAACCATCTTAGACCCCCCCTCCCCCGTGTCAATGTTGATCGCGCCAAAAGTTTCTGGACTCCTGAAAAAACGCCGTACTCTTTCCAACATTGAATGGGGGGGTGAACTGCTATGCAGTGTCAAGTGTCCCGTAGATTTATGACTGAGATTGTAGCAAGGCTTGCACTATGCGTGATTCCAGGAAACGAGGACGCGGTCACGCTATCACGCGATTGGAACGGGAATAGACTACTTCTGTAAAATATAAACAACTGGAGTGGGCTACAGTATAAAGAAAAGTAGAGCGAAACTAAACTGCGAGTAAGGAAGGGATCTGTCACACATGGTCTAGGGACCGACATTTCTGTCACTCACTGCCTTGTCTGTCGCCTGTCGTGTACAGATACCCGAAACTTACGGAAAACTGTCTTGGAACTGGTATAAGCGATCCGCCGGCCGAAATCTCGGGGCAGATCGTGATGGTTCAACGCTCAGGCGTTAGTTTCGGTATTTTATCTGCACATGCGCAAAATGTCCTGGTGCTACTGTGACTAAGAGAATTATGTCCTACAAGAGAGAATGAGGTAAGAGAACATATCCCTATACCCCTGATAATTATTTTCAATCTATTTTTCAATTTCGCGCCACGCGTGAAGGCTATCTTTAACCAGGGGGCCATAACCCGGAGAGTACAACTCCCACTCTAGAGCAATGTCACGGCATTTGTACAGACCGAGCTATTTTTAGACATGTTTTTCCCGCGTAAAGTTCAGTTCCAGTCCACACGCGTTCAAACAGTTAATTATGCAAGGCTTATGATTGGCTAGCAAGGCTCCTGTGGGAGACCAAGGCTCCTGTGGGAGACTGAATTCGCGGGGAAATCAATCTAAAAATAGCTCGGTCTGTGAAACCGGCTTGACACAAGTATATTGAAGTTGTACACTCCGGATTAAGGGCTCCTGCTTTAACCTCAGCCCCTTGACGTCGAGGTTCATATTTCACAAGACGGACCAATCGTGATCTGTTCTTTAAATCTCACTTGTCTCGTGACCTCGTACGAAAAACAGATTGAAAAAATGTATATCATTGATGAAGGGGGATGCATAGGGGATATATGTTCTCTCACCTCCCGTCTTCTTTTGTAACGCACAAAAGCTATGTGGGGAAGAAGCTACTTTCTCTTCTTGTGCGCGCGCACTCTCCTCGCTTGCTTGCTTGCTACGCGCGCACCGGCCGTAAGAGAGATTAGCCGCACAGCAATTTGAAGATGACTGCCTGCAATCGATTGTAGCTACTGAAAATATCTGAATGCAGTAACTGTTAATAAGTAGGATGCCTAAAATGCGTGCAATTCCACAATTGGTTTCGGCTCCAGTAAATCCTATATCAACTGCAGAACATTTTGGGAGGAGCCACCCACAGAGTGAGCACAGTTACTGATAAGTAGCAAGCAAAGTATCACAAAACAATGTAATCCAAAAAATAACGGACTAAGCACACGTCGACTAATTAAACACGTCACGCGCTCAACACACGGAAAACTGCGTGTGCACATAACAAACAGTCGCGCGCACAGGACTAAGCACGACAGAATGATATAAAGTGTCTAGTTTAACAAAGGATACGACAGTCTCTTTCAACATTGAATTGCCAATCTTATCTCCCGTAGTGTAGTATCATACTTTTCAACGATAATACTGTGGCGTTTGAAGAATTTATTGCACGATTTAAGCAGCAGAGTAGATTTAAGGTGGCTGGCAGCAGTTTCCTGTATTTTTTAGCACCTCTAGTTTGAAAGATCAATACTATCATTCTTTTTAAGTTAACGCTACAACTGTGGTATAAAACAAATGCCCAATCATTGGTGAAAAGGTTAAGATAATTTTCTTGACATTACAAGTTACCATAGCAATGCTATAACCTGTTAAAAACACCCTTAATTGTAGTTTTAAGTATCTGTAACTCAAAAACGAGCTCGGTGACCCCCCCTTTTTTTTTCATTGAATTGTAATCAGCATGTCAAGATTCAACTTTTCACAAAGTTTAAAAAAATTCATGAGAGTGGATTCAGAGCCACCTTAAATTTTTGCGCATCTTTACTACTCTGCAAGAGACTGGTGACAAGCACATACTAAGAATTTTTTATCACATCCACTGTATTTATGTAAACATGGTTATGCAGATTCTTTATACTGGAATGTGAAAATTGATGTTCAGAAAAAGGAAGCTTAATGTAAGTGCACTTGACTTGAGGACTGTCATTTTCACAATGCTTTTCTTGGTACTTTCATTGGAGATTAGAACATACATTGCTAGATTTTTGGCTTTTACTTGGGGAAGAAGAGCTCAAAACGCGTTATCAGAATGGAATGACTCCAAGGTAAAATTATTCGTAATTATTACAACCCAGTACAAATGTATGCAACTAATTTTGTGCCATGAATGCCATTAAGAACTTACTGGTTGTGGAAGTGTGGAAATGTGGAAATATGCAAATGTGCCTTGAGCGTCATTAACGCATTTGTTGTACAAGTGTTCAAATGTGCAACTATGTCTTGAGTTACTAGCTGTGAAAAGCTGGAAATGTGGAAATATGCCCTAAATACTACATCTTCCCATTGTGTAATCTGAAATTTTGCAAATGTTTCTAGCAGCACCTTATCCCAACCAAGGAGACAGAGAAACTTCCTTTCCATTTTCTTAAGGACACTAGAAGGTTGAATTGTGGAGAGAAAAGTTGCCAAGTTTTGTAAGATATGTTTCCTCTCACCCCCGTCAAGGAATACCCCTGTTCTAGTTAGAAGTGTGTGAAGTACACTGAATTCAAATGGGTTCTCCTGTGTAATGACAGTGTCATCAGTGTAAAAACCAGTGAAATTCAAGGATGACGCAAACCAAAGAAACGAAAATAGATGAAACAATAGCCCTAACCCTTAGAATAGCTAAGAAAACAAAGAAAAACTTGTCAAGTTCTTACACCAAGGCAGACCCCTGGAATTTAAGAAAATGACAACCAACAGGGGATTCCTGTTGCATTCCTTACATCCACAAATTATGAATTGTAAAGTGCTCTGTCCGAAGAAGCGTTTTACTTCGAAACCAATCCAGTCCTTCTCTCTTTCTTTTTCTAGTTTATTGCATTGGAATCACGTAAAAACTGAAAGGATGATTATCATAAGGCGACTATTACAAAGTACTCAAAAGAAATGTAACAACTAGTACAATTTAAAAGATTGTGCAATCAATCGTGTTTAAAGGAGTACACGAAGCTGTGATGTGAATCACATCAGAATTGAAGCAATCATTGACTAACATGTAATTCATTTTCGGCCACTTTCCTAGAAACCCTACCATTTTTCCCGAAATGAGCCAAAATATGACCATGAAAACGATCTCTAATAGCCTTATTATGGACTTTTCTCAAAGGTTTAAGGCCTCCAGATTAATTTAGACCAAGAAAAGAATCTCTGGCTGCTTTGGAGGCAACGTTTTGGCCATAAATGCAACGGCACTGAAATTGGCCATTTTGCCCGAAATGAGTCAAAATATGACCAATTTTCATAAGTGTAAAATTCCATTAAAACGAGGTCTAATAGCCCTATAAGTGGACTTTTATACTTTTAATTTACAGTTTTGACAATGTAATGTTGTCTTCCATATGGTTTTTTTTTCGTACGAACTGGAGTAAACGAAGTTTACGCATGCGCCTTACCTAATAAAATTAAAACGACAAAAGGATCAACGCAATCTAAACTTGACAAAAGGGTGACGCCTTAAACAAGCACAGACTCAAAAAAAGAGTGATTCGAAGATAAACGTCCTTTTTGCTCAATTTTTGTGGCTACTGCTTTCAAAAACTCAAATAAAGAAACATTAACACTATTAAGGTACGAGGACGATTTTGCTATCATTATTGTGACAACTGGACTCCCTTCAACTGAAGCCAACCTTTTTTTGAAACAGCGAGACAAACTGCTAAAAAAATTGTCGCACTGGCGACATGTACGCTTAGCGGGCCTATTTCTAATTCCTCACCTCAGCAGAAATGACTTGGAAAAACAAAAGAGACTAACGGTTAACCAACGGACTTCAATTTACAGCTTTCTTGCAATTTTACATGATGGTTGTGAGGGGGTAGAGTAGGGTGTTCGTGAAGGGGGATGGAGTTGTAAGGGGTAGCGAGGAAAAACTTAAGAGTCGAATTCAGAAGTTTTCGCGAGCACATTGCTTACATTCATAATGCATTTTATTCAATCACATCAAGGTACAGCTAAATGGCTTTCACTTTTTGTTACCGCGCCCATGACTCATGACCAAATGCAATCAGAACAACAAAATGTAACCCACAACATGAAAGTGCATTTGAGGTTGTTAAAATTGTCTAGAATTTTTCTAAGAGAATAATTTGAACAATCACTATCGTTCCCTTTCTACAGGAGGGGTGGCCGACGCTTTAAACACGTCCAATGTCTTGTCATTACTCCACCGGATTATAACTCATTTTCGTTGGATGCTCCACCTCCACCCTCCACAAAAAGAGAATAAAAAGAGACAGAGAGAGACAGAGAGGGAGAGAGAAGAAGCTGTAGAAAGCCAACGGAAGATGAAAAGAAGATTCCTTATTCCCAAGAGGTATGTAATCGATGTATTACTTGAAGAAATTTTAAGAGTGTTTTTGGTGAAGTAAAGGTGTCGTCCTCATCATAAATGGATAGATAGACAGATAGACAGACAGATAGATAGATAGATAGATAGATAGATAGATAGATAGATAGATAGATAGATAGGCAGGCAGGCAGACAGACAGACAGACAGATAGATAGATAGATAGATAGATAGATAGTTTTACGATAACTGCAGAAATTCACGCGCGCTCATTGGCTAATTTTTATGGTCAATATGCGGACAGACACATGAATTTATAATGGTCTCGCGTTTCGTCTTAACTTCGTCTCTCCTACCTTTTTGTTATCTTAAAAAACAAATTGACGTCAGTTTTTTATGCGTCTGTCCTGTTATTGACAATGAATTTCGTCATCACATTGTCAAAGTAGTTTGCGGATCCACTCGGCTATCGCCTCGTGGATCCACAGCTACTTTGACAATGTGATGACGAAATTTATGATCAATAACAGGACAGACGCATAAAAAACTGACGTCAATTTGTTAAATAGATAGATAGGTAGGTAGGCAGGTAGGTAGATAGATAGATAGATAGATAGATAGATAGATAGATAGTTTATTGCACTTAAAACCTTAAAGTGCAACTAACCCCCAATTTTTTTTCGCAAAACAAAAACTTCTAAGTGCCATGACACTTTTGGCGAAAAAAATTTCTGTGATTGATGAAATCCTCGCGCTTCTACAGTTGTTTAAAGTTGAAGTACCTCTGCTCCATGACCGAGCATTTGTGGGATCTGGGACGAGCCTTTCCATGACGTCATCGAAGGAATCGCTTTGCTGCGTCTTACAGAGCACATGACCGGGAAGCTCTTTTCCGACAGGTTTCTTTACGTTATTTTAACGGCGTAGTGAACTTAAACGCGCTCAAATTCGAACAAACACGAGATATGGAATCTAGCGACCCAGATTCAGAGAGTATTAACAAATCAGAAGACTCAGTGGCAAGTTTTGATGTCCTTCGATGACGTCACAGTACAACTGGGGCTCATTCTTCTAAGTGCTCGGCCGTGGCCGAAAAAAGCGCCAAATTTGAAGACTTTGGCAAGCTACTAAAAATGAAAGAAAAACGCTAGGAGAAATTTATTTTCGCAGAAATGCTTAGAAGAATAGGGAGATTATTTTTAGCGAATAAAAAAATAGGGGTTAGTTGCACTTTAAAGCCAAAAAGGCTGAATTTTCTTCAGTTTGCAGTAAATTAAGAATACACACAAATTAAAAATTAGTTATTTCATAAATAGCTACATACAAATTTAAAAACCACGTTCATTGAATAGAACAAAATAAGTACGAATCGTACGAGGAGCTTAAAAGGCAGTTAACTAATTAAAACTATTTGTTTACAGTTAACTAATCACAATACTTCTTGGAATTACGTATGATAAAACTGTTCTGGAATCTTTTAGTCTTACGTTTAGTCACCCTAAACTTGCGCTGTTTTCTGAGCTCTCTTGTTGAAACGTTTAGAGGTGGCAGGAGTTGGTGTAAATTATGCGAATTATTGTTCGCGATTTCATCAAACAGTTTCTTAGTCAGAGATTCTCTTCGGTCAAACAGAGACTCGAGATTAGTTGCTAATAGAGCTCGTTTGTACGAGAGTTGAGGAAACATAATCCGGAGCGCCCTTTTACGTAATTCATAATTTAGCACAAAGAGTTGACACCACCAGCATAAGTGTACTTACATTCGGCAGAACTGAGCTGCAAGTGGCAGTGCCAAAGAAATCCATGCAAATCAACATTTTCCTGGCGTTGGTATGAACGGCAGCCCGTGTGCCTCCATGGCATTAATGCATGTAGTGTTTTGTTTCATAAACATATATAAGGTTTGACAGACGTAAATTTATTCATCTCAGGTCCCGAACTTTCAAATTTTAATTGAGGCTGATTCGTGTTTGAACGTCTGATAATCTTGTAATCACCTCTAGCCCCCAGAGGTTGATGCGCTTGCATTTGGTTGGGGAATACGTTCCCATTTTACCCCTCAGTGGATTTTTTGGGTTTTCGTATCAGGTGGTTACACAATCCTTATTATGGGGTGGAGGGGGGGGCATTATCTCCAAAACTATTTCCTTGTTATTATTATGCACTGTTTGTCGTTATTGGCCATTTATCTTTCTTGTTTGGCAGTAATTTTGTTATTATGCTTTATTTTTTTTTATTCTTATGTTTTCGTTTTTATTGTTGAGCATCTCTGTTTATTATTGGCCATTAATTAATTTTATCATTGATCATAATTTATTTCATAATTAGGCTCCGGCTTTTATTATTAGGAACCAATTTTTATTATTAAGTACTGATTTTTAGCGCAAAGTCTGATGGATTGATGTGCTTAGGGTCAGTTGACACCGTAAGACTTCAAGCAACCACAGCAATGTTTTCCGGTGATCCACTTATTTCGCTAATTTAAGTATCCTTAAATCATGATAAATGTATCTATTTAACAGTATAATATTTAGGCATCATTAGTCAATATTGTTCTTCACAAGAGGCTCGTTAATCACCAAAAATTCGACACTTGGCCGAGGTCGCATTTTCGCTTTGGTTCAGTGCACCGGAAAACAACAACATCGCGCAAGAATTTCTTTTACTGACGCAACTGCCGGTCTTTCCCGGCTGCCACGGGTTTACACCTTACGTTCTCTACGTGGCTCTTTCAAGTATTTCAATGTAGCCAATGGGGACTTTAAGATCTACAACGGTGACGCCCATGAAAGCTCCATTTCAAACCGCAACTTTACGTTTTCCAGAGTTTTTCTTCAATATTCCAGTTCATCCGACTTCTACTTACTATCCGAACCATCTAGGAACTGACTTGGGAGGAACGGTGTTCAAATTATGAAAGAAAATCGAAATTCTCCGTCGTGTGCACGCGTTTTCCTTTAAACTTGAGATTTGGTCATTTGACGTTGTAGATTGGCAGAGAACGGGAAAAAAAGGTACCAAACTTCAAAACGCACGTGCAGAGCCATTGTTTTGCTCATTAAAGTCTATTGTTTAGTGGCGTTGCCGCTGACATTGCCGTCCTAGATCTTAAAGTCCCTAAAGTGGTAAGTACATTAGGTACGTACAAGCACAAGAGCAACTGCACATGCTTACGCTAAATACCTTACAAAAAAACACAAACAAACAAAAAACATTCGAACCGGTAGCGGTACCTGTTTTCACCGGAAAACAACAACATCGTGCAACAATTTCCTTTATTGACGCAATTGCCGGTCTTTGTCGGCTGCCACGGTGTTTTTGAAGTATTTCAATGTAGCCAATGTGTCTCCCAAGTGGTACGTACATTGGGTACAGACAAGCACAAGGGCAAGTGCGCATGCTTACACTAAATACCTAATCAAAAAAAAAAGATAAAATAATAACAATACTAAAAAAAAAAACACTTGAACCGGTAGCGGTACCTCTGGACATTTAAGCCTGAGCGGTGTACCATGACGAGTCTCCCCGAGATTTCGGCCCGCGGATCGCTTATACATGCCACTTTCAGATACCTATCCCCGATAGGCAGTGAGGGAGAGAAATGTCGGCCCCTAGACCATATGTAACAGATCCCTTTCGTACTCGTAGCTCAGGTCCATTCAACCAATACTATAATTTCGATCGATTATATATTTACCGGTGTAGTGAGTTTGCCTTCCATATGGTACGTAGTTTTGGGGGGTACGCCTTGGAGTTCACGGAGTCTACGCATGCGCATTTGCTAAAAGTGATAAAATAGCTAAAGAAACAGCGCAATTTCCCGTTAAACTTTTAGGCGTTGTCCCTTCAGCCTTCACAAATTATTTTTTCAGGCATATTTTCTCATGTTTTGTTTGTTTGGTTGGTTGTTTGGATTCCGCGGGAAGACACGACAACAACAAAATGGAGTATACAATGACATAACCGTGTCAGGTTGGACAGTGCCTGGACAAAGGTACTAACAAGTTGTTCAAAGAGAACAAAAGCTAATGATCTGGTGTCAAAAGTAAGAAAGTGTTTTGTGCCTTCTGGGACTCCCTTGGACTTTTTGATTGTCTGAACAAATTACTTTTACTACACGTTATATTCGCATAAGCATCTGTTGAAAAAGGTTGCCGGCACTTCGGGTTTCATCGTAGGAGATAACAGCACCATGTAAAATCGCAGTGGAGATGTGGAAGTAGAACGTCCACGCTTCGCTTCGTTTCGTTTTCCTTTAACTGAGTTTATTCTGTTGTAAACCTCAGGCAGCAGGGAAAAAGAAGCAGTTACTTCATTCAAGGAAATTCTGCGTGATTTTGTTGTTTTCGTGCAAAGCAAAAGGACGACTTTGGCGATGTATTTAGTTTTTCACGTAATAACGAGCCTCTGGTGAAGAACAATACTGACCGATGATGCCTAAATATTTTACACGGTTATTTTATCTTGAGATCGACATATTTAAGGGGAAAAACTAGCGAAAGAAATCGCTATGGCGTCATTTTCAAGCGGCAAATACAATTTGAACCTGACTAATATATACGGAGCGAGGTGATCGAATGTTGTACTTAACATGTGTGCATGTTAAGTATTTAAACAAATCCTTTTGCGCGAATAGCCTAACACTGAATACGTTAATCCTGTCACTTCACTCAGTATATATCTATAACTGCAAATTTCTGACAATGTACCAAACCGATAAACCCAAATTAAACAAACGGGGTTGAGAGAGCGGTAAAATCGAGTCCGAACAAATTATAATTCGTTTTTGGAGATTCAACCTCAGTTTCCCTCTGGGAAGGTGGTTTTGGTGGATGTTGTAAAAAAACAAAGAAAGAGAGAGAGAGAGAGAGAGAGAGAGAGAGAGAGAGAGAGAGAGGGGGGGGGGGAGGGGAGGGAGAGACAGACAGACAGAGAGACAGGGGGAGAGACAGAGGGAGAGACTACATCAATACCTTGAGTTCTTACCCACTCCATACCCCAACATTAGGGAATTTAAGAAACGACAATTTCGCTTCCAAAATATTAGACTTGCGCCATAGTAAGTATTTCGTGATTATTCCATCTCGTTCAGATTGTACAGCGTAGCCGGAGCATCCTATGAGTGGATTGGTAGCAACGGTGTTGAACTTAACAGACGATGAAGGATTCACTATTGCGTGCTTTCGTTCTCGTCAAAACCTCAAATTTAGTCATTTCACGTGGTTTTTGAAGGGTACTTCAATTCATGCCGCACTTGCTGCGCCATTGATTGTTTTCCCTTATGAAACCTATTGTTTTGTAGCATTGCCCTTGCTTAAACTCCCCATTATCTAAGAGTGGCTCTTCCTCGGTGCAATAACTGCTGTAAGTCAGCAAAAAAAAAATAAAAAATAAAATAATAATAATAATAACAATAACAAGGAAAAAAACATTGACGCAATGTCAGCTTTAATGACAGCTTTCAAAAGCAAAAGAAGAACATTCTGTGTGTTCCTAAGATACAAAATAACGAGAGATCCTTGCAATCCGTTCAGTGTCGGCCTCTTCTGTCACGTGGCGATCTGTCACGGCGTGGTGAGCGTGACCTCTCCCGGCGGGGAGGGGACCGGGAACGACGCCGCGGTGGTGACCTGGAGCGAGAACGGCGTGTATACGGAGGAGAGTTGGAACGAGACCTGAAAAGAAAATAGTTTAAGACAAAATAAATTTTCACAACAAAATTTCCAGTGCCTACTTTCATTTTAAGTTAATTTTGGCTTTTAGTAAGCTTATATCGACCTTTTCATGGAAGTTACCTACCTATTTCGCTATATTTTATCATCTGTCAAAATGCCAAAAACACAACTTAATTTCAAAGAGTGGAAGACCCGCCAGACCCCAAAAGCTAAATGGTCGCGTTGCTATTTTTTAAGTACGTTCAATGGAAAACGTTTCCTCGGCAAATGAATGAAAGGTTTTTATTAAGTCGACTACGTCCCTTAAATAATCACAAATAACAAACTTGAACAATGTACAATGTTCAAGTTCCCAGACCGCAAAAAAAATTCAGAATTATGAGACCAAGACAGCACAGCAATTTACACCTTCGCAACAACAGGAAAGACAAAATTAATCATTTGGAACCATATAGATTTTGCATGTAATACGCTATGTCCTGGCATATAATCCTATCTGCGCGGATTTTACAGTGAAAATGACGCACGCTTTCCAGACATTGCTGAAAATGGCTTGTGCACAAAATATTTAATAGAGAAATTCAAAAGACTAAAGCAAATGATTAATAATGATACTGCCTTCCGCATTGACGTAAAGCTCCCCCCCCCCCAAAAAAAAAAATCAAACGACCTTCTTACCCCAACCCCAGGACAACCAACAAAGGATTCTACCTTCACGGTTAAATAGTAAAGACGTGTCTTCGTCGTCTTCAAAAGTGAAAATTTGGTATCAACTAGCTCAGCAAGGTAAATGGCAACCAGAGATGAAAAGCTCAAGTTTCTAAAGGTTGACGCTAAGTCAGATTGTGCGGTCAAGTAGTTGGTATATCGAGAAACCTACGCTATAATTATTACTGATGTGGTCATGTAGTTTACTAACGGTCCAAGGTTTTTACTGGACTTTGAGGCAAAAACCTAACACGAATGGCGGGAATGTGTTAGAATCCTTTCATCTCTGGAGAGAGCAGTATAAATAAGCCATGCGTGGAGCTAGAAGGGCTTCAGTTTTCCTCAGCCTTACTTTGAAAACGAGTTACAACGTGCACATCAACAACTTATCGCTCAGTATTTGAAAGGCAGTGTCTTGCAAAGCCCGCTTTTCACGAGCGACGGAGTCGTAGATGGAATCATAAGCGGGGTCGTACAACGGAGTCGGAGTTCAATGGAATCGGAGTCGCAAGGGATCATAACATTAGCGACCATTGGAGAACGAGTACGAATTTTCCGTAGTGCGCACGGGCATTAGGTCGAAAATTTTCGAAGTGCGCATGCTCGGAACGAAAAACTCGTACTATAATCTAAAGGTCGCAATTTTCATTTTCTTCGGGTTCCGCTTCCGACACCGTCGATTACGATCTCATTGGAGAAAGCTACACAGTCGGAGCCAGTCGCAAGCAGAAGCGGAGGAATAAACCAATAACTCTGTACGAAACCGAGTGAACTTGCGATCCTGAAAAAATGGTTTTCATTTGATCGTAAGCGTCCGACTTGGAGTCGGAAGAATTGCTTACGACTCCGACGTTTGATTTCCACTGGATCGCAACGCTGTCCTTTAATTACGACTCCGTCACTAGTGAAAACCGGTCTTAGGAGTTTTAAAAACCATCGCTTTCAACGTTATCCGAAAAATTTTGACCACGATACTGGGAGAAATTGAATTATTTCGCTAGGAGATTTTTTTCCCTTTAACTTTTGTTCGCTTTCTCGATCGATTTTTTTTTTGGGTGGGGGGGGGGGGGGGGGNNGGGGATGCTCTTAAAACACTGTTTTTCACATAACAGAAGCAGTGAGCTCGACTCTTGTACAAACCGTGGAGATGGTTCTTTAGCGCCGGCGGCTCCCCCAGCCCCTCTGCAATGAATTAAAAAATCCCGCACACGCTAAAGGATAAACTAATATGGTTACAAGTACTTCTGAAAGCAACAAAACTGTACCCACTACAGGATCATTGCCAATGGCTTCGAGAAAAGGGTTAAGCGTCCTCTACAGTCTAATCTCTAACCGATCCAGTCTCACTTGGGATTTCGCAGTGAATACTACTCCTCTCCGCGAGAGAAAAATTGGCGCGTCTATGGAAGCAGTTTTCGAGTGAGAGTGCCGATATCATTAACATAACAAACGAAGGAATTGTACATACCTCCTCTTGCGGCGACTGCGGCCATACAGTTCTCTCCTACATTTGAAGTAAAATTAATATTTGAAGCAACCATTAGCATGGATTTCGGATGAATTGGTTTTGTATGCGTGTGCTTCGTGATTTGCCAAAGGAAGTCGCCCAATTGTCACAACCAATCCGAAGCAAACGCAAACCATTTGCCTGGCAAGAACACACACCCCCCTACCCCTGCATGAACCCGGACAAAACTCACCGCAATTCTCTTGAAATGGGCCGCATGTGCATGAAGTTACAAAACCCACCGCGAGTACATTCTCTAGGAATACACAAGAAGACTAGGTTTCAAATTGGTTAAGGTGAATAATCCAGTCGCGCTTACCGGCTGTCCCGGGAGATTGGTCGCAGATGCATGAAGTTACAAAACCCTCCTCGGGTGCATTCACTGCATAACAGAGGGGATCAGACAATCAGACAGGCTCAAAAGCAGACTACAGTGTACTATGATATTAATGCAGGGTTCGTACTCTTCTAGGGGTCAAAAATTCAAGGACTTTTCAAGGACTTTCAGGGATACAATTTTCACTTTTCAAGGACTCAATGCAGTGCAAAATGAAACCAATGGAATAGGTTTTTACCAGTGTTTTTTATAATTTTGTGTGGTTACTTCTTTGCCAGAAACATTTTCGTCGTATTACCCACTTGATAATCTGGGCTGGACGCCGTGAGCAACAAATTTCAAGGACTTTCAGGCACCAAATGAAATTTTCAAGGACTTTCAAGGCCTTGAATTTCTAGTTTTGAAATTCAAGGATTTTCAAGGTGCGTGCGAACCCTGTTAATACAACACAATGTTTTTAGATGTTCTTCCGTGATATTGGTACAAATTCACTCGAGTTCCAAAAAGCATCTTGCAAACGTACCTTCAGATAACTCCCTAGTTTCGCATTGGGCACACTTACAATACAGCGCATCGTTTCTGGCGTTGATACAGTGCGCGCAAATCGATAACATGGCGGACTTCAGTGACACTGAGCAGTTTCAATTTAGTGTCATGAAACTAAAAATTAAAGTGATTACTGAGCCAATCACGTTCCATAGAAATTCACACTTTAGCCAATCAGAACGCAAAGCAAGTAAACGCGGCCGGTACCAAGCGCGGGAAAACGCGAAAGACAGGTCTTAGTTGGTTTTCGATTTGCATCTGAAAACTCGTGCAACCGCGTAGTTACATTCGCCACTCAATTGAAAACTGCTAGCTATCTATAGCTATTGATGCTCAGCAATCTATAAATCTCTCCTCCCTGCTTTTAAAGTCAATATTATTTTGGCAATGCCCCCCCCCAAAAAAAAACAAAAAAAAACACACACACATACACACACACAAACTTGAAAGCCAAC
>BLFK01000134.1:861636-888024 GCA_014634185.1 Astreopora myriophthalma | reverse complement strand
AAAAACCCCCCCCCCCCCCCCTTCAAGCCTCCAAAGATGATGTAACTTCAAATGACGTTTCCATATTTTGTAACAAGCGTCAGCAGGAAAGTTACTGTAGAAGTGTTCTAGTTTTGTAGCTAGGGATAAACATGTGACAGAAAAAAATTGTCTATCTGTCAAACTTGGCATGTTTAGGCATCAAACAATTTGAAGTTTCACAGCCCGTTCAGCAAACTTTCGCACCACTTTCACGAAAATTAAGCATAAATTAATGTAACAAGTCAGGGTCAATTTGCTCAAAGAAAACTTCAACATCCAAAAATCGCTACCATTTGGTGAAACTCGCTCTCGCAACAATCACATACAGTGTGTATAAACTGACATCACAATAATTATTTTTCATCTTACCCCATTTCATACTGTCTGCAACAAGCCTCCCTAAAACACAAGAGTTAATAACACAAGAGTTAATGAAAATTAATTTGAGTCATAAAAATGGATGCATCAAACAAGGTGAGACTACAGTGGAACCTTCGTTTAAAGAAGAACCACAGGACTGATGAATTTAGTGTAAAGTTCATTATATTGGGGTGTTGTTACATGTACATTGAGGTTCTGCTGTTTCTGTAGTAATTAATTACCGGTATGCTATATACACTGTACATAGAGGTTCACAAAGTCTGAGGTTCCATTGTAATATATTGCGTGTCTATTCAGTTTGAATCTTGGGAACGAATTGAACAGACCAGCATGTACTCAGACTTGACACAAATGATAATAGTGTAGAGCTCTCTTAATCTTGGAAAAGAAAATAAGGCAAAAATTTGCAACGAGTTATCCCTTACCTGAAATCAGTCACTGGAGACAGTTCAGCATAGATAGGCTGGCCTGTAGAAAGAACCATTTCATTAAGATAGCAATGCTACCAGGGGGTTTCAAAAGAAGCTGGTTACCGGTGGTATACTACCCCCTACATGAACTTTACCTCTCACCCCACACTAGTTTTTGTTGATTTTCACTAAAAATTGTATCATAAACTTGTCAAACTTCCACCTACAATGGGCTACCATGGACGGCTATTTCAAAAGTTATTGAAACCCCTGGTATCAATATGATGGAAACCATGTTACTTACCATTGTACCAGCGATTATCAAGGTCCTTCACAGCCTTCTCTGCATCTTCTTCATAGCGAAACTTGACATACACATTGCCGACAAGATGGTCACCAAGATTGTCACATACGTTCATCTCTTCAATTTCTCCGTACTGCAGTAACACAATGTAAAAGTGCAAACCTTTTGAAAAACTATCCTTTGATGACTAAGGGTCATTCCATTACCAGTCCCAGAAACTGTGCATGTAGAAGAGGCAACTCGAACCACCATACTTCAACCAGGATGAGAGACTTAATTGCCAAAGAAAAACAGTCTCTAGAGATTGTGTTAACACACAAGGGTTATGGCTGTACATGACCTTAACTCCATTAACATTACAACATGCTCTTTCCTGTACTTGGAAATTTAGTTTGATATACTGTACCATTATCACTTTCGAAGTACCAGTGAAATGCTCGGTAAAATAACTCACCTTTTCTTCAAGCTCAAGGAATACATCCTGTAGGAAAGGAATAAAAGAGACAGAGTACAAATGAATAATTTCCAAGTTCAAGCCTCTACAGTAAACCCCATGCACATGTCCTTAAACATCATCAGATCTTAACACAAACCTCGAAAAATCTGTCATAGTGTTCCTGAGCTTCTACGTCTGATATGGCACTACCTTCAAGAGAAAAAAAAAGTACAAGATGCAGGCTTAAACGTTCTTCTACTGTGTAACAGAAAGAGAGATGATTTCACTTTACCATTTTTGCTCCTTGATCAACAAAATTGATAACTAGAACAAAGGAAATGACCACAACAGACAATGCATCTTTATTCTCCTTACCAGTAACACAGAAAATCTTTGGAGAAATAGAGGAGAATATGCATGCAGAGAAAATGGGGATAAGAAGGTAAAATTACCAGAAATTCATTACAATGAGAATTACAGAAGAGAAAAAGAAGACTCACTTGTCCCATCAGCGACCTGTGCTGCACTTTGTGGATTCTGATACATGTTTTGCAGCAAAATTGTCTGAAAATGAAAAAAAACAAACAAACAAAAACAAAATTATTATTCAAAACCTGAATTACAATTTCATTACGATTGGTTCTTATTAATATTATCTACAGTGGGGTTTCAATTAATGACTGGATGCGCAATAAATGACAACAAACACAAGTTGGGCGTAATTAATTTGGAGCAGGGAATGGACTGGCAAGGCTCGGGCACAGCCGACCGTGAGAAACACTGGATGAGGGGCCTCGACACATGGCGCCATGCCGAGGGGGTGCCTCATGCCTGTGCTGCAAGGCGGGCATAGTTGCTGGCATAATGTCCTGGGGGCAAGTTAACCCAGTCCAGCGGAGAACAATATGCCCCCTCCCTGACGGGGCTTCAGCACAGGGCTGAAGGGGTGCCGCAGGCAGCCATTCCCCGCCCATATTTTATTCGTTAGAACGGAGTAGGTTACAAGCAGTAGAAGTACCAATGGTTAAAAGCCAGAAAGCAAAACGGGAGGGAGGGAGGGATAAAAATACTGCGGCACAGAAAGAAACTAGCCGCAAAAAGGTCTGACGGTTAAGAGTCCCGGGCAAAGGGGGAGGAACCTAGTAAGGTAATCACGTGGTAGGAGAGAGTCGTCCCCAGACTCCAACCCAAAATTGCTTTCCGTCATTAACTTCTATTTTATTCTAAAATGTCAATAAAATTTGAAGTAGGCCGCTGGTTTGACTGTATCAACAAGAGTTCGAAAGAACCTTCCTTTAATTGCTTCAATTTAGGGAAAAAAGTAGCTGACGCTTTTTGTCGGCCATTGGTGCTTATGGAAACCCCTGTATCTATCAGAGTACAGACACAGGTAACGTCTTTAATTTAATAGCCTGCAAGGCAAATCTTTTTTTGTGCTCAGTGGATGACCCCTACACTTAAGCAATGGACCAAACCTTTCTATGGTTTATAGGCTGATAAATAGCACTGGATGTTGGAAGAACACAAGAAGAATTCATAAATCACAAGCCATAGGCTCAAATGTATGGCCTATTGCTTTTATAGAATAATTCAGGAGAAGTGTGAAATTGGCATGAGTTTACAGGCGCAACATAACATTGCTAATTGTATATAAAATAATGTTAATATACACACCTGACTGAATGTGGGCTTGTTGTGAAGTCTCGAACAACGCTCGCCATGACGGCATGCACCGATTTTAAAGTAGAAAGAGCAATTTACCCTAAACAGATAATGACCAGATTTTCCAAATTAGGAACATACTTGATCAATCCTAAAGCTCCGGCTAAATGATCAAACAGTTTTGTCCAACATCATGTGCAAGCTGAGTCTGCCAGGGTGGCTGCATGCAAACGATCAGACATACATTCATGTTTACAACACAAGATGTTGGATAAAACATGGGAAATCATTTCAATGCAATCTTGAGACTGGCGGCTAAACGGTCAAGCATGTTCATCCAATACGATGTGGGACGAAAATATCCTTTAGCCGGGGCTTTACGACTAACTTAAAATGCATTATTCTCTCCTTTGGCATTAAAGAAATATTCTCTACACCAGATCACTTTGAAAAACAATCTTGAATGATCCATGCTGGGCAGGAGTCACGCATGATTGTAATTATTCAATAACAAGCTTAAGTTCAGTTAACATGTTAAGTTTACTTTAAAACGTTGATTGAACGTATTCTGCGACGACCTCAGCTCAAAGAGCATAAACATGAGCTCTCGTGTCTTAGCGCGTTTTTATCTAGTGTGTTCGTCGCTTATCTCTGGAAACTACACGCATCCCCTAAAAATTCTCGATCCAATCGAGAAAAGGCCTTCGAAACATCAAGATCTTCGGTGTTAAATTCCTGTTAGCTTCTATGAATGAACGCGATCTCAGCTGTGTTGGTGGACGTGGGTCTTGGATTATAAAGTTAAGTGCACAAACCAAACTTTGAGCAAACCAGTGGCAAGTCGGCTCAACGATTAAGGATCATTCTTCCTCTAAAACTTCCAAACCGATCAACAGATGCTCAGAATTGTAACTTACTTGTCTTTCTCTGTGCCAAAGATGGACGCCAAATACTCCGCCATGCTGTCTTTACCAAACAATTACCCAGAGTTCCTAGCAAGCTACATAATTTTGCGCGGTTGGTCCTGGTAACGTGTCACCTTGTTTCGCTTGGGTTTTGATTGGTTGAGGTCGCATTTTTCTGTGCGTTTTTTGTCGGCTTCCAACAGAGGTATGCATCTTCCTGAGTTCCCAGTGAATCGTGGGTAGCTCCAGTACTTTGTGTGGGCAAACGGCCAGTTTCGGCTATGGCTGGTCCTTCCCGGCTGCCGGAGATCTACATCTCTGACCTGAGTCCTTCCTGGTGTCTCCCAAGTGGTACGTACACTGGGTACGTACAAGCACAAGAGCAACTGCACATGCTTACACTAAATAGCTAAAAAAAAAAAACTTCGAACCGGTAGCGGTACCTCTGGACATTTAAGCCTGAGCGGTGTACCATGACGAGTCTCCCCGAGATTTCGGCCCGCGGATCGCTTATACATGCCACTTTCAGATACCTATCCCCGATAGGCAGTGAGGGAGAGAAATGTCGGCCCCTAGACCATATGTGACAGATCCCTTACGTACTCGCAGCTCAGGTCCGTTCGACTTATACTGTACATTCAATTGATTATATATTTGTCAGTGTAGTAATTTTGTTTTCCATATGGTACGTAGTTTTTATTTTTTGTACGCATTGGAATACGCGAAGTTTACGCATGCGCATTTTCTAATAACGATAAAGTAACGGTAGGAACGCAATTTCCCGCTTAAGAAAGACTTCGCACTTAGACACGCTTTGAAAAATAGGTTGAAGCGAACTCGGAAGTGGCCTATTCCGCCCAATGGCAGATTTCTAATACGGAACGAAACCAAAGAATATACCCCGTTCAGTTTTGGACTCGTGCGGCCTTGGAGGCTTGGTACGAGAAGATAAATGACGTCATTATGTTAGGCAATTTACTAGCCCCTCCCCCCACAAAAAAAACAACAACAAAGAAAACACAAACAACAACAACAAAAAGCATTCTATTTCTTACGTCTAAAGATGGTTTGGTCTTCTGCCACACCGTTGGCACTTTTCAATTTATGTGTTGAAAACAAACTTTAATACTTCAATACATGTGTTTATGTTTGGCATTCTTCATTAGCGCTTGTTTCCTTTGGGCATTTTGTGTTCGATACGGGTATTTAAAGCGCGTCGCTCCGCCCCTGTCACTCAACGTAACCAGTCTTTTCCCGTATTCCAATGTTGTTTCATCCCGGCGTTATAGTACGGGATCCTTTTCGCCAATTTCTTATACCTATCAGTCTATTCTCTAATTTTAGTAGCTATATCTTGTAATCTTGTACGGATCCTTTGGACTAATATTATTTTGTACGTATGCTCACTCTCATCTTCAATAAACAACTGGTAACGTCCCGCCTATATTGCCTCTCCTTATGATCAGAAGATAACATAAATGTTTTCTTTGCCAGTGCTCTTATGCGCCCCTTTAGAAACTGTTCCTGCAGGTAAACCAGAGACGCTTCAAGTTCAAGGAGGATGATTACGTTGGCATACCAACTATTATGTCAAACTACGAAAAGTTATATAAGTGAATTTATAAAAAATATGTATAAAATATTGGTATGATTACAATCAAATTAAGTGCGGAACATACGCTTTAAAATGTGTATAATATATTTAAGTATATTACTTTCTCGCTCTACCCGCCTAGATTAGCTGTCGCTATTTGCGGGTAAGAGTGATTCTTTTGCAATAGGTTAAAGTAAGTAATTTGTAATAAAATCAAACTGTAATAAACTCGAACTCTTTCATGCACGCTTTATTCTAAGACGTTTTTTTTAAAGACATTCCATGCCATTAAATTCTCATTGATATATTTATTTAGTACACTTTAAAAATGAGTAACTCAGTTGTTCGAAGGGTGGATTGTTCTATCTACTGGACAACTCAATTGGTTTTGCTGGCGCATATCTGCTGGACAGTGATTTAACCGGTGGATGGCGTTATCCACCTTTTGAACAACTGAGGCCTGGTCTACAGTACTCAGGCCTACGAACAGAGCCCTTTTCAGTTGAGCCTTGTAAGACCAAAACAAAAGTAATTCAGTTACAGCGCCAATCACGTTCTGAAGAAAAAAAAACACCCTTTAACCAATCACAAATCAGAGTAATTTACGATTTGGTTTTACTAGCCAATCAGAAAGCAAAGCCTATACGGGCAGCCGGCGCCAAGCGCGGGAAAACGGCAAAGTCGCAACTGTCTTAGTCTTACATCTGATTGGTTGAAAAGTTAACCCCATGACGCAAGCTTTTTTGATCCAATCAGATCTCACCAACAGCAAAGCAATGACGTAATTACCTTCGACACTCAACTGAATACTGCTGTAAAAGGTCAACTTTCCTACGAAACTGCGGTGTAGTAGCAAAAGGGTTTGTAAAGACAATTGGGCAACGTAGGAAGATTCAGCTAATTTACATCAGAGAGGCGGCGCGATAGGGAAACTTTTTACATAAAACACTAAAATTTAGTTTAACGCTTCAATCCAGGCATAACGCTTTCTTCACAAACTCAGCCCTTTTTTTGCTTCCAGCAAGTTGTAACTGAAAAAAAAGAAGCTATTTTTGAGATCTACCATCTAGCCACAACCATCTATATATATGACACCTGGGTCGACTATTTACAATTACGTATCAAATTTCTGACTTCAAAATGGTACGCC
This sequence comes from Astreopora myriophthalma, assembly GCA_014634185.1. Classification (NCBI taxonomy): domain Eukaryota; kingdom Metazoa; phylum Cnidaria; class Anthozoa; order Scleractinia; family Acroporidae; genus Astreopora; species Astreopora myriophthalma. Next base: position 881,161 of record BLFK01000134.1, on the reverse strand, counting down.
ATGCTTTCACTATGAAATAGGAAAAAATGTAGAGAGCACACTTTGGTATCTTCACTAGTCAGTTATAAGTATCTTTTGATGGCTTCAAGAATCTGAAAGAACATAAATCGAAAGCAGTTAGCAAATAGCATACAACGGAACGCAAACATTGACGATTTTGTTTATATTGCGACTTTGCATTAAATATGAATATGAAGGACTTTTCAGACCTTCGTGAATAAAATTCCAATCTTGGGTTCGTCCTCGGTGCAAGAACCGGTGAACTAATGGATAACGTTAAACAATAGAGATAAAACTGAAGCAAACAATACAGCGAAGTAAACCAGATTTTGAGCGATGGAAATAAGTGCCAACCGTTCACAGCAAGGGCAATGTTCAACTACACTGACAGGTATCGTCTTTCTTTGCCTTGGCAGTCTTCTCAAACAATTTCGCTCCAGCAACGAATATCGAGTTTGTTTCAAGGACTTTCCAGGACTACTTTTGAAGTTTGAAGGACTTATTTTCATTAGGTCAAAGGACAATGATAAAAATGACCAGACTATAAAACTCCGTTTTCCTCAGTCGGCCTCGGGACCATCTTGGATGGGAAAACACAGTTCTGATCAGTTCTCACAGAATTATCAACTTCATTAACACTTAAGGTACAGCAAGCAACGAGGTTTCCTTTATAAACTCCAAAACGTAGAGGAAGAGGCGTATGTATAGTTCCTACTGTCTCACGCCAGACGTTTTTCCTGAAACAGTTCAGTAACATCAAGGATTTATCAATGAGTTTTTAATATTTATCCTCACCATTCTGTGATGTTCCTTCGGAACACCAAGTCTTCTTAACTCCTCTTCGTTCAAGTCACAAAGGAATAGAAAATCATCAAAGCCATCATCGAGAAGAAGTTGTGTGTACTGAGGAAAGCCGATTCTCTGCATCAAGTCTTTGACCGTTCGAGGTTTGGATTTCTGAGAAACAGGAGATAAAACACTGTCAGTTGGTAATGAAGTAGGTCACATCTTTTCTTTCAGGGACATCACTATACCAGTGCAGGGTGAAGCAGATTAAAGGCCTCAAAAATAACGAAAACGGAATTTTCTCTATATCAAAATCTAAGAACAAAATGGTAAATTTGGCAGAAAATAGGAAAGGTGTTATATTCTGTGAAGCCCCAATAATTCTTAAGACCATAAGGCAGCGCTTACACAGAGCAGGTTTCAAAAGGAAACCGTATCGTTTACAAAACGCTCTACTTTTTTCAGCGTTTTCAAAAAGAACCAGGATTGGTGACGGTCTCCATCGGTATCCTGTAAACGAAAGGCGACAGCTCATCTAGGCCCGATTACCAGCCGCTGTTCGGGAAAATGAGCCCGCACTCATCCCTACTTCGGGGGGATGAGTGCGGGCTCATTTTCCCGAACAGCGGCTGGTAATCGAGCCTACAGCTCATCGAAAACGATGCGGTTACAGATGAAACCATGTGTCCGTGTAAACGCAGTGTAAATAGCCTAGTTTGGGCGCCTTGTCATGGACGAACGTTCCTTGAAATAGCGTAATAATGATTCGGTTAATTTTGCATGAGTACAACTATCGGCGCGCGAAGCGCACCAGGCTAAGGTTTGCTCGCGGCAGAGCGGACATTTAAACATACATGCAATACCATCAAATTGTCCTATCAGCATTATAGAATACTGCATTTTGCTCCGGCCACGACGGAAAAAAAAGGCGGAAAATAGGCCGTTTCTCTTGAAAAATGAGAGGAAATAGGGAGGAATCAGAAAGACGGGGCATAATGGGAACTTGACACCGTGAAAGCCGCTTCAAAAGCAGGATAACTGTACCTTCTCGGGCAGAGGCGGAGGTTTGATGGCCAAGGGTTCCTACACAGGTTTAAACAAAGAACACAGTCAACTCAATAGTGGTTGTACAATTTGGCAAAGGCATGTGCGATCTGCAACAACGTTGATCGAGTTTGTGGATCAGTTCCCGACAACGCGGGCCAGGGGAGAGAAGAGGGGACAGCCATACCTTATTGGGGGAAGGTACAGGAGCCGAATGTCGCTTTGGCACTGCGGGTGGGTTCTCCACTGGATGGTTTCCCGAGTTTCTCTGCCTGCACAACAACAAAACATTTCCGAAAATTTAGGACGTAACCCAAATGTCTAACTAACAAACACCATCTTATGTCACGCTCTGGCAGCATAAATGAGTTAGAAAATTGGTCTGAAGTGTTTCTGTCGTAATCACCCGAGGACAAGTGCAATGGTACTCCAAAAGTCAATTTTCCATCAACTAGCTTAATGAGGTAAACTGGAAACCGTTTAGAGACAAGGACAAGGGGAATAGGAGAAAGATGGGGGGAATGGGAAAACGGGAAATAAGGGAAAGAGAGGGGAAGGGTGGCAAAGGGGGAGGGGAACGGAGGGAGAGGGCGAAAATAGGGATAGAGGGAATCGAGGAAAGATGGCAAGGAAAAAGTTGGTAGGTGGGGGATGAGAGGAGAACATGGGAGAGGAGAGAGGGGGAAGCAAGAGGAGGACAGGGACAGGAGAGAGAGGGGAAAGGGGGTATAACCAAAGAAGAGAGGGCAAAGAGCAGGGAGGGAGAAGTACAAGGAGTGAAGATGGGTAAGAAAAGGTGGGGGAGGGAGAATAAAGGTTGGAAAGCAGGAGGGGGAGGAAATCAGTAGGCAAAGAGGGATAAAAAAAAAGGAGGGAGATAGGGACATAAGGACAAATAAGGACAGGGGGAGTGTCGGAAGTCAATTGATAGTATCATTACGGTTGCTATTTCGCCAAAGATCTCTTTTCCAGAGGTAAGCAAATTCAGTCTCAACTTACCTTTCCGGGAAGGGTGGCGAGACTGAAAATTGATACAATACAGTTCATAAATTAGTATATGAACTTACCGTAAACCTGACGCAGATTGCACGGGGGACTGAGTTGAAACTGCACTAAAATAAATTACGTTAATGCTGAGGGTTCGTAGTCGTGTTTTGGACTAAAATGTTTAAGGTCGTTTTAAGGAGTGTATGGACTACCAAAAACCCGCCCGTTTGGTCAATGTCAATGGCTCGATTTAAACTAGAGAAGGATGATCCGTCTGGACAAGCTTAGGAAAAGAACGGTAGTTGGTCTGAGAATTTGTCTGTGTATAAATACAGTCTAAGAGACGGAGGATCCTTCCAGACCAACTATCACGGTAGTTCATCTTCACAGCCTGAATGAATATACGTGCATAGTTCGTCTGGGCGGATGATCCGTCTCTTTGCCCGTATTTATGCACAGACGAATCTTCTTGGACGAACTAAAAGTGTTTGCCGCAGTTCTTCCCAGACGGATCGTGCGTCTCCTGCATTTATACTGGCCCATTTTTCTCCCAGACGGACGATTCCTCTGGACTGATCTAGTACAAATCGAGCCACGTCGTTTGTCTTTTTCTTGGGTAGTAGTCCTCCATAACGTATTTGACTCAAAGAAAGAATCTCAGGGTTTTCAACAATCAAATGAATTTTTTGGCTTCAAATAGGTATTATTAATTTGCACTCCAAGCATCCCATAACGTTTTCAAAATACTGGTGACAATAATATTACAATACCAACCTTTTTGAGGCAAAGCACTCTTCCGTCTTGTAGAGGAGCAACTTGTCCCCTTTCCGGTCACTGAACCGGCATAAAACGTAATTTCAAAAACTCATTAATAATTCATCAGCCTAACGGCATATCAAGTCACCGATAAACGTCACGTGCACGAGCTTTAAGACCCGATAAAACACTCCTTCGAACACTGACTTAAGCCGGCGTACCTGGTGGTTCTCAGATTCTACCAGGCACACTTTTCCCTGGCCCTTAAGGTATAATTTTAATTTACAGAACAAGGCACGACCTCAAATGGCCACTTGCGAGTTCACTTCAGCCTCTTTTTCAAAGTGAGTCTAAGTGCAAAGTCTCTCTTATGAAAATAGCTTTTTATTCATTGGCAGAGTAAAAGTGATTACCATCACAAAACTCTCGCACTTGGACTCGGTTTGAAAAAGAGGCTGACATGAACTCGGAAATAGTAGGAAAGTAAAACCAGCGCAAGTACTCGGTTTTCGACAAGAACTGGAAACCACGCATGAAAAGTCTCTAGCAAGACTGGGACCACGGTAGACTCGGTCCAGATCGCAAAGTGATCGCTAAGGTAAAATATCGAGAGCGCGCTTTCAATGACGAGACGCTTCTTGTCGTTCTTAGTTCATAGAAAGCGCGATCTTCATAACTTCATAAACTGGTTTGATTCTAACCAAGCTAAACTGTATCTGAACTTTCAAACGGTGAACAAGTGATTTTCTGACTCACATCTCACTGCAATGTGGCCCGGGTTCGATTCCCGGACTCGACGCCAAATGTGGGTTGAGTTTGTTGTTGGTTCTCTTCTCTGCTCCGAGAGGTTTTTCTCCGGGTACTCCGGTTTTCCTTTCCTCAAAAATCAACATTTCCAAATTCCAATTCGATCTGGATTTTAGTGGCCGAATAGCCACTATGTGGAGGTGCCACTGCAAATTTCCTATTTATTTATTTATTTATTTATCACAAACACGCCCTAACTTTTAGCGAAAACATAATACACGATGCAAGAAGGAAGCCTCACAAATCAAGACGAATAAGAAAGCGCTACAAATAACGTCTAGTTAAAAGAAAACGACAAACACTCACATTCCCCCAAATCAGCATCGCTTATAACAAGATCTAAATAAAAGATATGAAGGTAATAATATAAGCAATGTGTGACACACAGGACGTGAGGGCCAAACCACGGACAAAATAATCAAGTCATAATAGTCAAGCGAAAAATTATACCATCTGGCCGTGACGATGTCTCCTTGTTGTTGTCGTCTGGCAGCTTTACGTGCATTTCAACTCTGAGATAAACATGAGATAACAGTCTACTAGAAACGGTTTCAAACTAAGAACAACAACCAGCTACACCTACGACACTAATAGAGACAATAGGCAAGAGGTGGCCTTTGCTTGGACCGTTTTCCCCGGTACACAGGTCTACATGTCATAAGATTTCCGATCGCTCACAGAAAACTCTTGAAACAAATGGGACACCTTCAATTCGGGATACCTTCCTGAAGCTTGGGCAAGCTGAGATACGATCACGCATGCGCTGGAAATTCGCAACACGAAGACGGAAAGAAAAAAAGGAGCAATGGAAAAAACTAAACTTGTGAGCCTACGTAAAACAAACATACATATGACATCACAGCCCTTACTAGACCCATTCCCCTACCAACTACATTGTTCACGAAAATGGTGACATTTTTGGTGGGATTTTCCGTGTTTCATACACTAAGGGGTAAACAAGAAAAAAATCGATGATTTAATCGAATGAAAAAAGTTTGCAAAGATTTACCCTAAAGATTTTAAATCCCTTCCAAACGTGGAGGATTTCTCCTAGTCTAGGTCGGGAGCACTTTTCTGAAGAAAATGGAGATGGATTTCTTGATAAATAAGGAAAGCGAGACTTACACAATCTTTCCCGTTTTCTCGCCAAGATGTGACAAAACGATTAATCCACTTTGCTGCGGAATCGCGCTGATCGTTGTCCTCAATGATATGCAGCACTCTCCTATCCAAAAAAATATCCATCGTATTAATTAGAAAAAAAAAGGAATGCAAAACATTTCGGTGCACCTAAGTACTACGGTTGCAATTGGTTCTTCTACACGAATTGATGACCGTGAATGTATGAAATGATCTTACATTAACAAGGGGTAAATATCACCACAGTGATAGAATGAACATTTCGACTAAGCTTACTTCAACCCCTACTTCAAGTAAGTCAAAGTGCGAAGTCTTTCTCAACAAATAGGCCATTTCCCAATTCAATGTAGCCTCTTTTTCAAAGCGAGTCTAAGGGTGAAGTCTTTCTTATGAAAATAAGTTGTTATTCATAGGCAAAGTGAAACTTATTACCGTCACAAAACTTTCGCACTTCGACTCGCTTCGAAAGAGAGGCTGACGCGAACTCGGAAGTGGTCTATTAGTTTTGACTTCCATGTGAAGTGGATCTAATTTCAGCTATTACCCTTTGAAAAGGAGGCTTTGAAAAATGGCATACTGATTAAAACCCTTTTTCGAGATTTCTTTTCGAGACTATCGTTTGGTTAAGAAGAATAAAGGCACTCTTGGGAGTGAAAGTGTTAGGACTGAAAGGCGCTGCTGGAAAATCTTACCGTAAGACTCATCATTGTCCACAGACTTTATGGCAAGTAACAGATGCTGCTCCGCCAGGTAGTTATAGTCCGATATGATGGGACAAAGCTATAAACAAGTATAACAGGTCGGATGATACTCGAAATTGATTGGTCGTTACTAATGACTTCGCGAGTTGCTTGGAGGTGAATAGCACTGGATATCCCGAATTTCAGCAGCCAATCACAGTGCCCCAAGAACGCTATGCACTGTTTTAGTATATACTAATTTACCTTGTCAAACGAGTTGATAGCGAATTTTAGCGCACCACTCCACCCTCTCTCTTCCGACGCAGCATAAAGATCCCGCTCCCCCCCCCCCTCCCGCACTTTGATTCAATAGAGGCCACTTGTACTTACCGCGGGGATGACAGATCTACCCCACTCGGGGTAAGAGTATTGCCCGCTTGATCTGCCGTCAATAGCAGCGTCGAGAATGTGTTTTTTGGTTGATTCCAAGATGTTGTTCTTGTCTGTTTTCTTCATCTCTAAAAAGGGGAACAAGAATATAGGTAAAATGCTGGTTATATTAGAAGATCCCTTCCTCCGAGTCATCACCAGGTTACAGGCCCGTCTAACTGTTAACAGTAATACCAGTAATATCGAATTACGCTGTTCCACGTTCTCAGTTAGTCGGGACAGGCGAAAAGAAGCAAGAGCGGAGAAAAAATGAGGGAGAACTGGGGAGAGACAGGGAATTCTCGTACCAGAGCCGCTTGGCCCTCTTAGCCGCTATAGGCTGGGCACGAGGACCGGTTAATTCTCGAAACACAGGATTACGGAAGTCCAACAACCTAGGACTTGCGGCGCTTTTGATGAATGAAGTCTTGAAATGCCCACAATATTAGTGAGAGAAAAATGATGGCTGGAGCGATAAGTTCGGTAAAATACTTACGAACGATTCCAAATTAAGGGGACTCAAAATGTCCGCAAAATGCTTTCAAACCGAAAAAGGACAAAGTTTTTGCAAGATTTCAGATAAAAGAAATGGCGGCGAGTCAACAATGCAACGGAACAGTGCGTCCTACCTTCCAAACAAGTGGAGTGAAATTCAACGTAAAATTGAGTTTTGCTGTTCGTTTTAATCTGCAAAAGCAAACCCCCAAAATACATAAAGAACTGCAGCAGAAAGTTTTCAAAACTTTCACAGAGAAAGCAAGGAGTAATGTACAGAGAAATTTGAGGTCGATCATTAGCAGCGTGCGATTCTAACCTTTGCCATGATTCTTTGGAACAATATCTCACAACCACCGGATACTGGGGTCTTTGGAATGCCTTCTTCTGTATTACAAAAGGAAGATTGAGAGAAATGACAGGTTAAGTGTTCAGCCTGGCAAATGGGTCAGTACGCAGCTATTACAACAGCCCACGCGATTGGCTCAGAAGACAATAGAAGCATTCAAACAAAGAACAGAAACAATGAATCCTAACCCTAAAAACAATAGAACTGCGTCCTAACAACTGAGATCCAATGGAATTAGAGGTTGTAAACAGCTGCGTGGTAACTGGGGCAAATAGTGAGAATGATGTTTTCTGGAAAGTGACGAAAACATACTCGAAAAAATACATATTTCTTCCTAGCAGTATGCCTGCCTCACTTTCCAGAAAAAGAAAGGTTCTTGCTGAATAACAACGCCGCGTGATATCCTTAGGTTGCATGATGCGCAAAATCAGTGCTTGATTCAACACCATATTTTTAAAATAAGACCACCGCCTTGTTAATTTACTATGTTACAGACTACACATTCTTAAGCTTTCTGGATCACCAACCACGATTTTCCGGAAAATCTGGTACAGTATTTACACTTAAATTATTAAATATAATGTTTCCCCTAAATTTACTGCTAAAATTACCATTAGCAATATTAGATAACATTAGTCTTTTGATATAGCAGTTGCTATTGAGTTTCCAAAGTAATTTCCTCATTGCTTAGACATCGCGTTTCCATGCTCAGTGACTGGTCAAACAAAATCTCGCGCCACCTTTTAAGCCAATCAGATAGCACACCAAAACCAAATGTGACTTGTTCACAGGTGTTTTCCCGCCCTTTTGCTTCGACTTCTGATTGGTTCATTCATGGTTTTCGTGTCCAGTGATTGGCTACAGCAATTAGGTATGGCTTTGGGATCATGACAAGTTTTTCCGAGCTTAGCGCAAGTATACGAATAAGCTTTGACCTATGATTGGTTCATTTTATCGCCTTCGTCGTATTGGCCAAAGCAATTTCTTATGGAGCTGTGGGTTCAAGACACATTTTCGCGCGCTTAGCGACAGCTCCATGAATTAGCTTCGACTTTTAATAGGTTCATTTGACTGTCTGGTCTGCTGTGACTGGCCAAACCACTATGGGCAGGAAAAATAAGGGATTTATTTTTCTTTTATCTGTAGCATTCCTTTAATTAACTGTTTAGTACCAGAAAGTCATACCTATAGTCTTTCATAAAATACTTCTCGATCCTTTCCAGTTTCTTGTAGGTGACTTTCCTAAATACCATTTTATTTTTTAGTAGCAAGTGATTTATATTATTTTCATTAAATTGCCTTTGTTTTTTCAAGGTTTATTGCTTCTAATAAGACCCAGCTCACGTATCAAAAATTATGATGTCAACTTTTCCTATATTACTTTTATTTTTTTAAAAAGATTCTGTTTACGAAGACTTTTATTAATAGTGACATTTCTTTAAATTCCCGCGCAAGTACAGAAAAAAAATTTTAGTGTACCTCGTGTGATCATATTACCGAACGATAAGAGTGAATTTCATCTTTGTACACACCTTTAATCCGTAATTCAGAATAAAACAGGAGGCTTCGCAGGTTATGTAGGATTTTCACTAGGTCTTTCAGAATGCGGGGATTAGAATTCGTGCATTTTTGGGCCTTACTAATGTCAATCATTACGCCCTATAGAAGAGCCAGTGCAATAGCAAACTGAATGACATGGCATGTTTAACCAACTTAGGTAACGCAGTCGATGACGGACGCCAACAGTTCGAGAAACTCAACCAGAGTTGGGCCGAAAAGACAGATCTGACTAGCTGTTGTCAAACGAATCGAATCGGGTATAATCACAAATCTTAAGACATACCTGGGGAAACAGGCAACGGCAGGGTGACATTGAAAGTGCAAAAAACAGGCCAGTGATCACTTGATCTGATATGTTCTGTGCATCCTGGATGGATATAAAACAACAGCTCTAAGAGAACAGACCGTAAATAATTGTTGCGTGTGAAAATATCTGAAAAGTCGAAACTGTTCAGCAGTAGCATGCCCACGATGTGTGCAATTCTACAGTTAGTTTCGGCTCCATTAACTCCTAATACGCGACGAGACTTGGTACTAATACTAGAGCGAGTCAAGTTCGAAGCAGTAGTGCTAAACTTCACTAAACACCACCACAACATCCACTCCTACAAAAAGATAACATTAACAGGCATAAAATAATGTTTCAATTTAAATTTGTTTGAATTTTTTTCAAAGAAAGCGTTTGTATCGGGAAAAAACGCATATTTCCTGGGCGACGCCATCTTGAATAATTGTGACGTAGGATGGTTGCCCTATTGTTATCATTGTCAGAAAAATGTTTTCTCAGACCATCTATATTTAGAACGGTTTTCCCGGCAAGTATTGTCACCGCAGCAAATCCATACGCAATGTCTCTGCTGATGTCACATATGGATAAATATGTACTGAGCTCGAACTATAAACGCGGGAAATGTGAATCTAAAAATAACCAGGCCTGAGAAAATTACCACTCAAAATAGGGGTGGTAGGGTAGTAGTCGTTCACTTATTGTTAGGGACTCCTCACCCACCATATGAGGTGCAGCTGATCTTGGTCTGTGGAAACGAATGCCTCAATACTCTGTCACACCAAGAGGGTACATTCGTCAGCACCTGTAAGATTTCCAAGCTTAGGGTGCATTCCATTGGGACTATTCTGTTCAGTTATTCCTATTCCGGTTTAACCGATTAACGGAAGAACTGGACTAAGGTTTTCCAAACGAACGCGTATTCCGAAAACGAAATGGTTATTAACGAGGTGACCCGAGAACTAACGCTCGGAACAGTCCGGGCACGACTAGGACTGACACTTCGGCGGCGGCTCACGATTTTCGCGCCAAAGGAACGCGAGTTCTGTGAATTCAGAGTAAACCGTATTGTTTGTTCCGTTTATTCCGTTCAATTTAACAAATTGACGTCAGTTTTTTATGCGTCTGTCCTGTTATTGATCATAAATTTCGTCATCACATTGTCAAAGTAGCTGTGGATCCACGAGGCGATAGCCGAGTGGATCCGCAAACTACTTTGACAATGTTATGGCGAAATTCATTGTCAATAACAGGACAGACGCATAAAAAACTGACGTCAATTTGTTTTTTACGATAACAAAAAGGTAGGAGAAACGAAATTAAGACGAAACGCGAGACCAAAATGTGAGAAACTTCAAATTTTATTCCATCTGACGCGACCAAATTCATAACTTGCCTCGCTCTCTTATTGGCTCATAGAAAAAACGGAGGCTTTCTATTGGTTAAAAAGTGACAGATTGACGTTGCGGGTCTCCGCTCTCCGGCTCGTTGCGTCAATATCGCATAAATTATAAATTCATGTGTCTGTCCGCATATTGACCATAAAAATTAGCCAATGAGCGCGCGTGAATTTCTGCAGTTATCGTAAAAATCCTATCGGAAGCAGAATAAACAAAACCTTGATAAGTCCCAAAAGAACAGGGCAACTGAACAACTGTGTATTCTCCTTCCGGAATAATCCAAAAAGAATTCGCCCTTAATAGATGTTTTGGTATGCCTGTGTTGGCTACCCCGTGGGTTGGCATACCTGTGGCCATGTTGCACCTTGTTTGGACAGCGTACTGTCTGCGCATAAATTACCGCCAACGGCCAACAATGCTGAATGTTAATGTTGCGAGCCCTTACAGGGGCCCTCAAAAACAACAAAACTTATACCCCTGATCTCTTGGCTTTCTCCCAGATATACTCGTTACTCCCTCGTTTGTATCTGTAAGTTGGCGGAAAGTGGATGGACTCTTCCTCTGAAAGGAATGAAACAATTTGGTATCAGATTTGGGTATCAGATCTGCTTCGTCATGCTCATCCATCGCGGTAATTTCAGGCAAAAATGCGCCGTACAAAAACTCTTGAGTTTGAGAAGTAAATTTCGAGAACTACGCACCGAATCCAAGTAAAACATTTCCTTTTTCTCTCTCCACGCGTAACTGGTCGTGGTTTTTCATCTTGCCAAAATTGCTGCACTGGACAGCCCAAAGAACCTCCTAGCACACAAAATCCGCCATTAGTAATCCATTTGCAATGGCGCCTACGATTAACACAAATGATCCAGATGCAAATTTCAGTAGAGCGGTTTTCAATTGAGTTTCGTAAAACCAAAATCAAAGTAACTACATTGACCAATCAGCATAGACCCAGACAATCAAACTGAATAAGCCAATCACGACGCAAACCAAATACATGCCGCCGGCGCTAAGCGCGGGAAAATGCGTGCGAGCAAGTCACAATTGTTCTGTTCTTGACTCTGATTGGCTGAGGATGTGGTGGGAGAATTTTCAGCCAATCACGAAGCGTAGTAACCTCAAAACCAAAGCAACCGCGTTGTTACTTTCGATACTCAATTGCAAACCTATCACAAAAGTTAAAATTACGTGATACAGATTCTCCGAACAGATGATGGATACCAAAGTGTACTCGTAACAAGCTAGGAGACCCAGAATGAGCAAAATGTGCATTAATTAAGCCAATAATTTCTGCCGGCGCGGAGACTTTCGAAATGGAATACTGCGTACCATTTGAATTCCAAACGGGAAGTGCCCGTTTTGCGTGATACATGCACCTAAGGTCCCACCAAAATTGCTGAATTTCAGTCAGAAAATCTGTGAATTCATCGTTTTGAGTGCATGCTTCCTACAGAACAAAGGCCTCACCTGAACTTCCAGATCTATCCTGTAGTTGAGATCGCCAAACCAGAACACATGGTGAAATTGATGCGTGATACCGAACACACTTCGCTGACCAAGGTTGAGTCCATTGAGGATGTCGAGAAAATTTTGATTTCTCCTGTTTACAATCAACACAAATGAAACTATAACACACAAACGCGCCTGTGACCTCAATGAAACACGAAACTTACACGATGTTGAACAGGCACGATGATCTTCACGAGGGCGTCATCTTACGACAACTACGTCTACCTTTGTGTTTCTTCGTATTGATATATCGAACGTGGTCTATTATCGCAAAGCGACGCCATCGTGAAAATGTCCAGTTCAATTCAACTACACTGAGAGGAAAGACTAAATGACCTCTCGCTTTCTCCCTAATATTTTGCATTATGCCCCACAAGATCGCGCGAGACTGTTTCCGCAAAAAATATGACCATTTTGCACTCTTAGCTTTGGACGAGCTTAATTGAATTCACTTTAAAATTCACTTTTAAAAACTATGAGAGAGGCGTTTGAACTGGATCTGTTTCAGCATATCAGCAACGTGTTACGGCATTAGGTAAGAAACAAATCTAAACGCTACAACTGACTTACAGAACAACTGACCTTAACACTCTGGCAGCGGTGCCTCTTGCTGCCAAATGACAATTAACAAAACACAGCGATACTGGGCCAAGAGAGAACGAAATACCCACTCCGCCTTTGTTCCCTAAAATTCGTCAAGCAGTAATAAGTAAATTGCTATAGAGCAATCTCCACAATAAATCAAACAATGTTCACCTCTTGCGCTATGTAAAACGAGCCCGCAATTGACACGGGGGGCCCGCTTCCCGAAGGTCCCAAAAACGTTTCCGACACGAAACGCCATTTGTAAAAATTGTAATCTGCTCATTCTAAAAAGCTGGTCTTTCTGCATATTTTTAAGGTGATAAAGGCAAAGTTCCAGGTCCTGCGAGAAACGCACGCTAGCTCCAGTTTGGGTTGATAGCTCAGTTGGCAGAGCACTGCGCAGCGCAATGGCACGGTCATGGGTTTGAGTCCCGTAGAAGCCTGGGTTTCGGATGACAATGTACTAAAACATTAGTTCAAACGACACTTTGTTCGCAAAGGAAAGTGCAGAGTGTTCGTTTTTTTCCTAATCAATTTTAACGCTTATCGTTAATTTAAACGCACGCGCAGAGGTATTTGTCCAATAGACTGCTTGTTTCGTCCTCTTTGCCAAGGTCGAATATTTTGGTAAAGGAGAAGTTTATTTCCACTTGACTTGGTCCATGAAAGATAGAAAACCTACCAAGGGCATTCGCTATCCCCGTTTTAACACTGGATTGCTGAACATGTGAAATCATGTGCTTCAGAACTTGACTTGCAAAAATAACGAGTCGAATGCTCCACAACGTACACACGCCAACCTGGAGGAAGAACGACATAATTTTTTGTTACGCCGTATGGAGGATCTCTAGCGGATTAAGGCGCAAAAGAGTTGAGAACATAGTACTGAATAATTTCCACAACAGAGCATGGTTTTAATACCAAGGCCGGTCATTTCGGTGAAAACGAGAAAAGAGGAATCAATCTGAAGTTATTCTACTTTTTTCCCCAGAAGTATTTCCAGTGGGATGGACTGTTACGTTTGCTGCCTCATCGGAATGACCGGGTTTTTCTATTCAATATTAAAGCGCTAGAGCTCTCAAATCAATTTATGAACAGGTTCTTCCATCAACAGCAAAAAAAAAAAAAAAAAAGAGAACAAAAACAGACGGCGATGGAGGGGCGCAGGCGAAGGCCCGCGCAAATCGAAGGCGCGGCTCAAATCTATCAGGATTAACGGTTGTCTTATTAGCACGAGTAATTTGTGAAGTAATTTGCTCGGGTCATGAACGAAAAAATCGGAGATATAGGAAGTTGAAAAATAGGAGAAAATGGGAAGGGCTTAGGAAAAAGGAAATAACAGAAAAAATCAAAATAGGAAATTGAAACCCTGCTGCTCAGAAGGCCTATTCAACCTAGGGACGCAACAGTAGACGAAAATGAAAGCGCGACATTCATTCAAAAGTGAGACATTAACGCTGGCTACGCAAGTGAAGCAATGCGTGATTGTCTCTGGTTTTGGTCTTGCGTCTACGTCCACGCTTACTTCAACTCTATTCACACTAGAGAATTAAAGCTGATGCAAGAGAAAACAAAGGGGGCATATTTTCAGAATTGTACGGTAAAATGCCTGTACATAACGTTTCTTTTTACCATGTAAAATTCCTTCTTGGGAAACAGCTTCTCGAGTTGCCCTTTAATCCTGTTAATCCACTCTTTTTCACCAATGGAGCATTCCTGATGGAACCAAAATAAGCCGGAGTTTTCACTAGAGTGTCGAAAGTACTTACGCGATTGCTTTCGTTTTCGTTTTGGTTCGCTCAATAGCGAGCTTAAGCAACGACAACGAGAACGCCATAAAACAATAGCTTTAATGAGCATGCAAAAACAATGGCTCCGAACGATCTGCACGTGCGTTTTACTTTTTGGTCCATTTCTTTGCCGTTTTCAGCTTAACAAAAAAAATTGAGGTGAAATGACCAAATTTGAAGTTTTGTAGAGGACGTGAGTGCAAGACGATTAATTTTCCATTCTTTGTCTTAACTTTAATGGCGTTCATGTCAATTTCTTTCCTGGACAGTCAGTAGTTGTTTTATAAGCGGAACGAGTTAGAATCAGGGCAAAGTGATTAAAATAATGTTTTCACATCACATTGTCGTAGCGTAGCCGTCGTCGTTGTTCTTGCTTAAGCTCTCTAATGATTGGATCAAAAAACTCGCGAGAACTTTTCAACCAATAAGATGCAGGATTGATAGCGACTTAGTCACTCTTCTTTTCCCGCGCTTGGTGCCGGCTGCGTTTATTTGCTTTGCGTTCTCATTGGCTGGTAAAACCAAGTCGTGAATTCCTTCGATTTGTGATTCGCTGAAGCGCGTCTCTCCTTCAGAACGTGATTGGCTCTGCAATTCCTTTGGTTTGGGTTTTACTACACTCAATTGAAAATCGCTCTAAAAACGAGGCTACAAGATAACTGCCTTTACCTGAGTGCCAATTGCATAAATGTCGTGTGGGAACTGAGCCAAACTGGTATCCATGGTTTTACCACTGCCCTGACACTTGAACCATGATTTTATGTCGGGAGGAGGATTCGCATTGCCTGAAAGAGGAAAATTTTACCAGTAACGTACGAACATTTCCATTTGACAGAACTAACTGGTCAGACCAGGTATTTGCAAGGCTGGCATGACTCGACAACGCTATCGTCATAACACAATCTGAGGATGATACATATATATGTACTCCTTTTAAAAGAACGCGAGGGAATATCACGAAACCGTTCCTTGAAATTGTTGCACTCTATCTGGAAACGGACTGGTCCAGCCACCGAGCTTTGACGAAGGAAAGCATGCGCAAGTTAATTTAATTTGAGAACATAAGAAAGAAATGTGACTATCGAAAGAGTGTAATTAGCAGGGGCAAGCGTAGCTCAGTGGTTTAGAGTGCGGCTTTTCAAACCAGAGGTCTCCATTTCGATTCTCGGGGACTTCAATTTGGAAATGCTTTTTCAAATACTACGTGGCATGGTGTCACCATGTCCAGGTTTGCCTTGCATTTTGCACATGAATACCAAACGGTTAATAGGCCACATTCGTTTTCCCATGATGATGTGAGCATTGAATGGAGGCTACTACGGAGAAATCAATGATTTTTCCCCATTGCATGCCCGCTCCAATATATCCATGACAACACGAACATGCTCTCCCTTAAGTATCACCAACCCACGTTCCATGTTCCAATGAAGACTGAAGCTTCCCTTTTTATCGTGTTTTCAGAATGCTGGTTCTTCATTTGTTGTACAAGTTGACAAAAAACTTCTCTTGACTGAAAAGAAAAAAAAAAGATCTCTGTGATCAGGTAATACATGTAAAAGGATTAGGTATGACGAACATAATTCCCTTTTTTTGGGGGGGGGGCACTCTTTGGATTGAGGAAAATAGACTGCTTGCAGACAAGCGAGGTAATATGCTAAGTGAGAGAGCCATTAAAAGGGAGAAAATAGACATGAGGGGACTCCCTTCTTGTCTGTACTCGACTGTCAACTTTTGCTTGCTTGGCATCGCACTTCGCCAAATCTTAAGAGAAAGGTGAAGCCTGTAAGCGGTCTCTTAGTGACTTGTTACAAGTCGTGACCACACAACGAATGAGCGAAACCAAAGTCTACGGCCCTTTAGCGAAATTTGGTGAAAATCCTCTTTGTAATTTCTACCCTACATTTCCATGTGAAATTAATGTATAACTTTTAATATGTACTTAACATGAGTGCATGCATGTAACTGCAAAAGAACATCAGAATATTGCTATATTGTTCGGTGTAAGAAATGCAGATGACGATTATGATGACGATAACAATAATGATGAATGAATACAAGTGATCTTGTAACCTAAATCATACCTTGCCATCATCAAATTCAAAGTCTCTGGCTTGTTTAGAACGTATCTTTAGCTGTAACCTCTTGATGTTATCCTTTGACTTTACCAGCTGGACAACTAGAAGGGAGTTGCGACCCATCAGCATATTGTCTCTAAATGATTTTATATACCGTTCAAAAGCTCATTAATAATTCATGAGCCTAACAGCCTATCAAGTCAGTGATAAAACGTTACGTGCATGAGCTTTATACCCGATAAAACACTCCTGATTAGTATTCTTTATATAAAGAATACTAATAAGGCATAGCTTGTTTTTCTTGTGTGCTAATAATTTTCCTTGCAAAGTTTGAACCATTGTTCAGACTCCAGAGGGGCACGCTTTTTGTGGAATGTTTTTGAAGCTGTTCAAAAAACTCGCAGCACGTGTTTTATCAGGTCTAAAAACACTCGGCTACGCCTCGTGGTTTTAAACCCGATAAAACACTCCTGCTCGTTTTTTAAACATTACGTAATATACAGCTACAAAGCTACTTTGCAAATGAACAGAATACATTGTCTTCAACCAATGCCCATTAGAACATGAGTAAAAGTTTGCAATTTTACAAATTAATATCTCTGACTAAGGTCTGATTAATTTTCAGTAAACAAAGTGTTTGTTTACCTCAAACAGTTTTTTCTTTTTTCTTTTTAATTGCAATTCAAGAAACTTTGCAAGTCACACAGAGATTAGGGGCAAAGTTAATTTTTTGTGGTGCAGAACATTTCCAGCACAGACTACCTTTGCTCTGATCTGAAGTATTAGTAACATCCAAGGGATCATTCAAACTCTTCAGAAATGAGATCTTCCCTAAGGGAAAACAAAGAGAGGCTTGTCAGTAAAATGAACATAACACAGGTTCATGAGTGACTGCCACTAAAATTAATATACAGACTGTGCGTAATGAAATCTGTCTGATGTCAAATGGTTTCATCCTTGGCCAGAGATGTTTTAAAGCTCTCACCCCAAGTTCTACCTCTTCTTTGATTTGTCCTAAATGTCACTGTAGATTGGTGTCAGAAAGAACTTACAGCAGCCTTTGCAACAAGTTTAAGATGCAGATCCCAGTTCGTGTTGTGAAAAAGGAACATGTGTGGTGGATAAAACTGGAGCATGGAGCCCATTACTGACTACGGTGTTATTACATGTACAACTGTGGGATATCCAAGACATTAAGGTTAAATTTCCTGTGGTATTTGGGGTAAGGCAGGGGTTTCAATAGAAGCCAGTTACCGGCGGTATACTGCCGCCTGCTTTGCCTCTCACCGCTGGCTAGTTTGTCTTGATTTTCACTAAAAATCCTATCCTAAGCTTCTCAAACTGCCGCCTACAATGGGCTATCATGGACGGCTATTTCAAAAGTTACTGAAACCCCTGGTAAGGGGTAGGTGCCGGGGAGCTGTTCCTTTATGACCGCCCTTGGAGGTGTGACAATCCAGTTTATATTTGAACCACAGATCAGGATCAATATAACAAAAGCACCCTGGGAGGATAGTTACCACACTTTTCTGACCTTCTGCATAATTCACTAAAATGTACAGCTTGTTCTTGAAGCTGGATGTCGCCATTCCTTGTGTCATAACCTTAATTTGAATCATGAATTTAAAAAAATGTAAGTCCAATAACTTCTTTACGGAGGAGGGAGGCGTTACTATTGTCAGAAAGTATGATCACACCTGTCAATCATTAATTTTATTGTAAGTTGCAAAATTTACTATTTGTGTTTCTATTTACTATAAATATTTATTGCAGAAAATAATAGGCTGCATCTTTCTTGGCATCAGCTGTACTTGTACCTTGAAATATTAATTCATTGTGACATAATGCATCTCAAATGCAATATACAATGAGTTCTTTTATGAAGTAATCCAAGTTAGTTACTGGTTAGCACATGATCTCGAGATTTTGTCTACAATGATTTAACATCTATGATGTGATGGCAGTACCTCAAAGGTACGGCTTCTGTTGACAGGTTCCTGTTTGTCTTCCTCTTGGTTGATGTTTGCTACTTCCTTCAGAGCATCTAATGCCTGGTGAAAGAACAACATTTTATTTCAAAGGGAAAGCCACACAGTAGGATTTGGCTCCTTTGAACAGTGCGAAATTTGTACATCCAGTCAAACTTGTCTATGCATTAGCCCTTTCATTCCCCAAGAGTAACTTCTTCTTTTTTTAGCAGCTTTATTGGGTTTCATTACCTTATACATAATTACATTACAAAAAAAAGAAGATACAAAAAAAAAAGAAGAAGAAAACAACTTTTTACAACGGAATAACGAAGAGAATGAAACAAGAAGAAAGAAAAAGGTACTTGCACCCAAAGGGGCAAGCACGAACAAGACCAAAGGACCTACGTAAAGTACCACCCTGAACTTAACCCTTTCTAACCTAAGGAGTACCCCATTGACGAGTAAAATCACCTGCTGTTAGCCAGAGTAAATCTGTAAAATGCCTGTCAGGTGTTAAAGGGTTAATAGCCACTTTACTCTGACTGGCTAATGGCAGACGACACGACTTTACTCATCAGTGTTGTCCTGCACAGTGAGGAATGGGTTAACAATACAACAGAAACTCAGTGTAGACACTTCAAAAATTCTTCATGCTGCAATCTCTGCCATAAGTTCCCTGACAAACCTGTGTTTGTAGAGATTTTGATCCAGCGATGCTCTCTGCCAGAAGATCCATCAACAATTTAAAGTTTGGTTTCTCCTGTGAAAACATGAGCACAGGGTATAAATAATCAGGGACCGGTCATTATTTGTATGGGGGCAAATAGGGGGAGGGTCAACGATTTTTATGCAGGGAAAAAAAAGGGGGGGGGGGGGG
>BLFK01000134.1:815947-845947 GCA_014634185.1 Astreopora myriophthalma | reverse complement strand
TTGTCCTTAACTTAATTCATCTCCCCTTGTGTTTGTCTGCGCAAACAAGAATCGCATAGCGCGCAACACGATTAGTGTCTCACGCGAGGGTGTTAACTTACTTTACTGTTCTGTAATTATCATGACCATGTATTTTTCTGTAATAACTGGTTCTTCAACACTTGTGCAGCTTCAAGTCATTCAGTGCATGGATGTTGCTGAGCAAGCATTGACTGCATTAGCAATGCTATCTAGAAGACATGGAAAAGCTATTCTCCAAGCTGTAAGTACTAACTGCACAGTGCATGTTACAGTTTAGTAGCGTTAGGTAAATTACAGTGTAATAGGAATTCATTGTGCTAAAAGAGTTTTAGGTGTTTCACAAAGATGTCTGGTTGATTTTATTTACTGGTATCTTTCCTGAAAATAGTGGGAGAAAGTTTCAATTCATAATCACAAACTGATGCTTACAATGGATGTGGTAAAACAAAAATAACAGAGATGGGCTGACTTTGGTGTTTAGGCTACTAACACAGTCATGAAGTAATGTTACAACATACAGGTTAAGTAACCTTTTTTGCGCTTGTTCACCAGGGTGGAATGTCAGCCTGTCTGCTGTACTTGGACTTTTTCTCAATATCTGCTCAGGTAGAGTATGCACTAATCTGTATGAATCCCATGAAGAGCCATTAAATAATAAACTTCAAGAACTCTAAGATGTTTAGGTTAACTTGTAAAGGATACCTTATTATTTCTGTAATTTTTAACAGAGGTCAGCTCTGTCCGTTGCTGCCAACTGTTGTCATAGCATTGGTGTTGGAGATTTTCATCTTGTAGCAGATTCTGTTCCAATCTTAAGCGTCAGATTACAACACCAGGTATGTAAATCAGTATGTTATATTGCAGAGATGATGTTCTTCTGTTGATATCAATTCAACTTTTAAAGTAGGGTTGACAGGTTAAGTCTGGGCCTTGTTCTAAGCAAGACTGTAATTATCTCAGCATTTTAATTACAGTGTGTGTACACAATAGCAATAGCAATGACACTAACACTTTATTGTACCTCATAGCTTACAAAGTTTGTTTGAAAGACATAGCAGAAGAAATTAATAATTTAAAGAAGGGTACTGGTTCCTTGCTGTAAGGTGACACTTAACCAGTCAACCTCATACCCTGAAGAAGACTAGCATAACACAGTCAAAATGTCACACCCAACATCAAAATGTCTGCATTGTGAGGCAAATGATAACACTCAAAAGCTAAAAGTTTCATTTTTTTTAGGATAAAAAGTCTGTGGAGAGTTGTTGTGTGGCTTTTGCAAGACTTGTGGACAATTTCCAATCCAATGAGGTCAGAAAAATTCAAGCTTTGGATTTTCTCTTATTAAATTTACAAAATCAGTTCTGATTAACTTTCCCCCTGCCCTGTTTTCAACTGATGCTGATGATGATAAATGTTCTGAATTGTATTTCAGAAACATCTTGAGGAACTTGCTTCTCACGGACTTCTAAACAACTTACAGCAGTTGGTAATAAATTATAATTGATATAATTATATACATACTGTTTTAAAGTCTTGATTTACGTCCATTTGATAAAATTATTTAAGGTCTTCCAGCTTTTTGGAGCAATATTCAAATCACTCTAGTTTGACTTGATTTTTTTCACTACAAAGGTCAGTGGTACAGCTGTAAATGGTACAGACTTGGAAATGTGAGGCCTGGCTTTCGAAACTCCCGAGAACGTTTGGGACCCGAAAAGTCATTTGAAAAACTGCGACCCGCTTAATCTAGAAGGCTGGTCCTTTAACGTTTTTATTAAGTTAGGAGAGGAAAAAGAAATGACAAAGTTTCATGCTTGGGGAGGTTTTTGTTTTGAAGATACAGAGGGAATTGTCAACAAGGCCCCAGAGTTTCGGGTTCTTTGAGAATTAACGCAAGCCAGGAGATCTCGGGGTTCAAGTTATGCTTTTACCGCTAGCTGGAGTCATTCTGGATGGTCTCTTGTTCAACTCCATGGCTGCGTTTGTAAATAGTCAATTGAACTTCCTCCTGCTAATTGAGATTCACGAATCTGTTATGTTCACTTGTTTAATTCATCTTTGTTCTTACCATAGCTGATGGTGTCTCCGCCAGTCATTAGTACGAGCACGTTTGTGATGGTTCTTCGCATGTTGGCCTTGCTGTGTAACAACAGTCCGGCGATCGCGGTACAACTTCTGAGGCAAAGTAAGTCATTTCGTCAGTGATATGCTTGTACCGGACTGTTAAAACAGTACTTTGTCAGGTGACGTGGACAAGAACGCCAAAAAACAATGGGTCATGGATTAAGTTAATGAGAAAAAACAATGGCTTTGCACGCCCTGCACGTGCTTTTATCATTTTGCTACATTTCTTTCCGTCCACTCCAAAACGACGACGTGAAATGCCCAAATTTAAAGTTTTGTGGAGGACGTGAGCACACGACGATAATTTATCAGCTTTAGTTTTTTCGCTGAATATCAAGGTCGTTTATGGCAGTTTAATTCCTGGACAGATGGCACACGTCACAGTTTACATTCTCTTTTGTGTCCGGCACCCGAAGTAGTGCCTTACTAGTAGCTTAATGATGATGTGTTTACCTAACACTGTTTCAGATGTGTCAGACACAATTCTGTATTTATTGCTGGGTACTACGGAATCAGCCGAGATAGAGAGTGCTGAGGTAAATAATTATCATCATGATAGTAGTGCAAAAGACATATATAACGTAAATGTTGATAGATGGCAGATGAACGACTGTCTAAGCTCAGCAAAACGCGATTTGTTTCAGTTTACACCCATCAAACAAATTGAACTCTCTTCATGTCGTTTCATGCTTGAGACGCCATGTGGCTGTTGTTGGTTTTCTTACTTGGAAACGTTTGTGAACATTTGACGCTTGAAAGAAAGAGCGTACCAACTTTTGCTTGTCTTGTGAAAGCGCCTTTACACGCTTCTCTCTGGCCGCTCCAAACTTGCCGCGTGAATTATTACTCGATAAACAGACTCTAATGGTGCTTCCCTTTTGTCAGAAGTAGCCGGCCTGACCGGTCAGTTTGCAAAGAAAATGCAAAAATTTGAAGGAATAGTTGCATGACAATCCCTCACATTCTTTTGGAGGAGTATATATCTTCCTCGAAGGGTGTTATTTTGAAGGCTTTGTAGAGTTAGCCCTTCCAAATGGCCAGTCAGTTCTGTCAAATGGGAAGCGCCCAAAAACTGGAACATTTTTTTTTTACCCTAGCTTTTATCAAGAAGTCCACAAGAATTCTTCGAGATTACTTGCTTTATCAGGTAACGAACAGCTGTCTATCTTCTAAACTGATCTGAGAAAATACCGGGTACTCAGATCATAAGAATTGATTGGAACAACCGAGTAACAGCTTAAAACTAAAGAACAATAAAACAAATTCAGATGCCAAAAAGGAGCACGGATGGGTAAAAGACGACAAGATTGAAGCGGATCACGTTTTGGTATATCTTGAAAAAAGGGCCCCCGATGTTTTTCAAGCTTGTTCCAATTTGCCTAAAACCATGGTCTTAATGATATCGTCACTTGGCGATTTTTCACAGCTGTCACCTCATAATTAATCTTTTTTTTTTTTTTTGGTGGGGGGGGGGGGCATCGAATCATCGCATAGGCCCTTCAAAGGAAAGGGAATAACTTTTTTTTTCATTAATTTTAATGGTACTTACTCGAAATCAAGCCATATTTTGATCCTTTAGCATAAGAACCTTGAACTTTGTCCTCGTTGCCGAAACATTTTCCCCTATAGTAGATAGGCATGCGTTTTATGGATTATTCCGAATGGTCAATCATTGCATTTTTGTAATAAGTTCGTTTTATTTTCAACAGTGAACTGTTACCAAAATTGCCGTCAGATGGTAAGATTCTATAACGTGTTTGTAATTTATTAAACCTCACTCAAACTATGCATATTTCCTTCAAAGCCCCCAAAAGCAATTTGTAAAACTGCGACCCGCGTATTCCGAGAATCTGGTCTGTTAACATGCTTTCAAGATAGGAAACAGCGAACCATCGGCAAAGTTTCATGGCTTAAAATGTCTTCCTTTTCAAGGTACTTAGGGAATTATGGCACCCGAAGACGTCCGAAAAGTCTCAGGGGCAGGGTGGAGAAACGGGCCCTAAACAGGCCTTAAAGAAAACCGCATTTTTTGGCAGGTATTTTCGTAGTGGACGCCTTGTTGGTTAAGCCACAGCAGAAGGCGGAGCAAGGCCTGTGGCAGTGGAGAGATGATAGGGGACTTTGGCACACCTATTCTTGGATAGACAGCAAGATTATTGAGGCTGCATATCAGAGTGGAGAAGACGAGCTTACACTCACAACACTAGGAAGAACATACACTGTCGACTTTAACACTATGCAACAGGTGCAGTGAAAGGCTTCTGAGAAAGCACAATTCTTTCTATGGTAGTTCAGGTTTATATATACAATAACATCGTAGTTTACGCACGCATGTTAATCGAGAGTAGAATGCTTGGCCGGGTTGTTCGATGCGGCAGTAACTTAAGCCCGGACTAAACAAAAGCGAGAGTCGATGAGAGTTGACGGGAGTTGAAACTCTTTGAAACTGTCGATCAAACTCCCAAACTGGGCCAAACGAGACAAAACTCTCGCCAACTCTAATGGAAAATTTAGAGTTCTTGGCCAAACGAGAGCGAGAGTTTCAACTCCCATCGACTCTCGCTCTCGTTGGCCGGGGATTTATGGCTTAACCCTAGAAGTGTTATTTTTTCCTCCACATTTTTATTCAATTGTTTACGTACGAACAAATATACATCGTAAACATGTCATTCTCTGATGCATGCCCACATTGTCGTCACAACAACAAATTTGGTGATTTCACCTCGTCGTTAAGCAGAGTGCCTCAAACATATGAACGACAGTGCGTGCTGCACTTGCAGCACGATTATTTTAACTCTTTTAACCAATCATATCATTACTTTGTGGCGTTGTGGTTGACGTTGCCGTCGTAGATCTTAAGGTCCCTCATACATCCGATAGAACGCGCCCTTGTTCTCAGTGGCCCATACGAAAAACTCGTCCTATACGAATTGTATAGCTGGTGTGAATTTAAGGACGTTATACTATCAAAAATTACAGAGAAAGAGAGATTTGGACTCACCGACGTTATGTTCCTGTGTAAAATGAATTTCAAACGGAGTAAACGGCGAGTTTAGCGTCTGATTCTCCCGTCGTTTTCGACGGGTAAATGGGTGAATAGAGTTATTTCCATTGCAGACAAATGAGGACACAGGCACGTCAAGGCAAATTCAACGCTGCCCCGGTGGTAGCGAAACCTCAACTTCCTCTTCGAAAACGGACGAAGCAAAAACTACGGGCAGGGATGAACGCGAAGTGGTTTTATCCGAAGAAACGGAATTAGCTTCGTCATACACGTGTGGGATGTTTTCTGCTTTGTACAACATTTTCAGTTCCTCAGTTGGACCGGCTGTTAGGCACAGATGTGTCAACGCCATTCTGAGAGTGTTGTGCCATGCACCACCTGATTTGTTAGGCGTGGTTCTTAAAAGACATCCTATCTCCAGCTTGATCGGAGGGATGCTTCAGTCCAGCGATTTGAGAGTCATAACCAATGCTCTTCAAATGGCAGACATTGTAATGCAAAAGCTACCGGACGTGTTTCATGTTTCGTTCCGACGAGAAGGGGTCATGCATAAAGTTAGAGACTTGGCCAATGGGCTGTTAGCGAATAAACCAAGTGTGTCAGAAAAGAACTGTTCTTCAGAGAGTCTGGCAAATAGTAATCACGAAGTCGAAAGCCCCGCACAGAGAGTCGCAGAAACGTCGTCTTCATTTCCAGTGACAAGGTGAGACCACTTGATACAGAATTAAACTGCAGCTTATAGAAAGCATTTTTTTGCCCTTTTCTCCTCGAATTTGGCTTTTAATGCGCCTTAAAAGTTAGCAAAACCAGCATTCAATGTGACCCAAGACCGAGTTGTTAGGAGGCATGGGCGTTTTCCCATGATGTCGCAAACTGCTTTGCATTGCAATTTTTTGAAAACAGGAAAGCTCACTTGCCTCTCACTATCTCGGCGGTGTGGTAAAGGACTGCCAGTTTTGTTAACTTAGCGCAACTTGCGGGACGCGTTTAAAGTGAAATGTCCAGGAAGAAAAGGTGAAATATATAGAGGATATTACACGGCGGCGCGAAGATATGAGTACGAACGAGCGCATGGGGTGAGTATAGTATTGTTTTTTACCACGAAAAAATAAATTCATATCTTCAAGCCGCCTTGTAAGCTTCTTTTTATGGTATGGATAAAATTATTGAAACCAAACCAAACAAGCAACCGGCATAAGAAACCAGAAGGCGGAAAAAAACAAGCGCACGCACACATCCGAGATATGCGGTACATAATTTTTCATATTTCACCAGTGAAAATGAAAAATATGCGTGTTTTAGTTTCCGGTAAAACACTGGCGTCCATATAACAAGTGTTGAGATATAACTGTTAGCCTCAAACAAAATACTTTGAGGCTACGTGGACTTAAGAGACAAATGCGCACTTCCTAGGCCAAAAAGTGGCATAGTTTCAGTTATGATTATTGTGACTAGCACTGACTTTTTCACTCCAGGAGGCTAGGAGAAGTGTTGAGAAAAAAGCGATATTCAAAAAGACCGAACAGAGGCAAGGCTCCCAGCGTTGCCGGTACGTCAGATGTTTACGTTGAAGTCAACAGTCAACAGAGTGGCGCACCATCGTCGAAGACTTTGCTTCGCGAAAGCAAGGCCTCATTTTTGGTATCACAGTCATCGTCCAGGCCTAGCTGCCGATCCGCGGTGCTTTCAGAACGTCCAGCTAAGGTGGGGAACAAGTTTAAGTTAGTGTAAGTCTTCTTAAAGGCCCGTACAAACCTTCGCAACAGACGCTTACCCAAACGCCTAAAGTTGGCGGTTGCTGGGAAGCGTCGTGCGGACAGTGTCACGATTGTAAGTGTTTAATGCGATGGATGTTGTACTGTGGGTGGTGTGCCTTAGCCTGCGTGGGCCAGTATTGTTGGTGGCCTCTCAGTGGCCTGCTGGTAGTCCTGTGTAAGTGCACCTCATATCGCCCGATTGCGTTCCAGCGATCATATATTAAAAGAAGTGTTGAAATTTGTTGGGTCCAAAGGTTAGAGCGTTTCGCTCAACGACATCCAGGAATTGCCAACCAATCGCACCACGGTTAGCTGCTGCAAGCCAACAATCTTGCGGGCCTCTGCGCGGGCTGTAAGTCCATTGTGCAAAATTTATCACCGCGCATTGTAACCGCCACACAAACATAGGTTGATTACAACCACATACATGACACGGCCATGTTGGTGAACAAAACCAGGGAAAATGGTTTCGCACGCAATTAAGACCCTGTGCACCAACTTGGCCCCCGTTACGTCATGTACAAATCGACAATCGAGTGTTTTGTAGATAGCTCGCGTGCACGGTATTTGCCTTGACGAGTTAGTGAATAATGGGAAGTCGGCCAAGAAAGCGCAGTGAACGATTGTGAATGAGATTTCTAAAACAAACTAACGATACAAAATGACTGGTACGAAATAGCGGTAACAAACAATGCCGATTTTTTTGTCTGTTTTCGTCTTCAGCTGGAGGCTTCAGTCGGAAATGGAATATCTGAAAATCGCGAAAAAATCTTGGCTTGGATAAAGGACCAAGGTATGAACATAAAAACCAACAGTTTATGCCGTAACGTTTGATGTTTTTGTAACTCCCACTCATGTTCTTCACTTCTTTGATCCTGGAGAGTTTGTGAGGTTTCTTAATGGATTGTTACATGCACGTAGTTTGAAAGATTTGCTAATTCCCCGTTAGTGCCTATGATGAAGTTTGCGGTACCGTAAGTTTAAACTAAATCGGTATGCCTCTTAATAATTGCCTTTTTTCATATGAAAAAAATGTCAGTTTGGAAACGTGTAGTTTGGCATACCTTAGCATAGTTCCCAGTTGAAGGTCGTACTAATAAGTTTGCCAGAAAAGACCCTTTGAGTCGGTTATACTATACCGGCGATTTGAGGCGATTTTGTCGCCCGTTTAAGCTCAAATTTGGCTAACAACAGATGTTGCTTAGAGTTGTTCGGTGTCGCAAACTACGTGGAACAATTTTCAACAAGACATTGTTGCCCAAAGTTTTGAAAGTTGTTGCGTGTAAAGTTGTAGTAAAGAGCTGTCTCCTCCAACTTGACCTTTTTTTACTAATATATCAAACAGGAAAGAGAAAAACGAAGCCGAAGGCCGAGTTTTTTTTTTCAACCGAATTCGAGGTGTTTGGATTGAGGATGAAACACTCTTTTGAGTGTTTGACATTGCTTCTCAAAGGAATTAGTATTTTGAGAGAAATTTGAGTTTAAAGTTGGCGAAATGTTGTGCTAATTAAGATGACATATCCAAACTTCCTCCACGGTGGTGATTTCCTTAGTTTGGGCTTATGAATTATAAATGAGTTTGAGGATAGGTTTAGTTGCGTGCGAGCAGGCTGCCGGAGGGGCTGGGGAGGGACTGGGGTGGGGTGGTTCTGGCTAAGTGTTTAAGAACGTTCTGTACCTAAGTGCTGATCTTAAATTCGTTACAGCAACAAAGTTCTGTTCGGAGTACTTCGATCAACAGAAGGGAGACTCGCATCCTGCACTTAGCGTTTTACGGCAGCTTAAGAGTGCTTCAGAGGAGCTGACCTTAGAAGTGAGTAGTTTGCGTGACAACGTTCGTGTAACACACTTGGTAGCGAGCTTCTTATTCCAAAATCAGTATCAGTATGCAAGACGTACGTCATATAAGCCAAGTTGAATGGCCTACATGTAGCTCTTACAAGCCTCCTGTCACTCAGTCGTAGAGCATCTGAACTATGAACTGGACGGTCATAGGTTTGACTCCTGTTAGCGGCACTCGGTGTTTTTTTTTAACGAAGTATCGTCGATTATTTCACCATTTCATGTCTAGCATTATTTTTCAAAGATACTTTACAATCTGATCTGGCTACGTGCCGCAAATCTGAGGTTTGTAGCCATTAATTTTTGTCTTACAGTGAACTAAGTTTAAAGTGCGTCACGGAATTTTGGCGTTCACACCAAAAAGTGCGCGAACCGAAAGCTGTTCGCGCGTGTTTTTGCCATGCTGTGCATGGTCCAGTCGTGCATTTTGTTTTTACATTGACCGCTTCCATTTAACCCCAGGAAAGATTTTAACTGTGCTTATTGAGGAGGGTTAAATTCGTCCCGCTATTGAACACAAGGTTCGTGTTAACCACACCTTGGACGACGTTCGTGCCTACAATACGCCCTATGCATGTTTACGTCCTAATCTCTTGTTTCACCACCAGGCCTCGACTTCAACGGGTAATCCCACGCAGAAATACATCAGTGCATTCAGAAGGCAGTGCTGATGAAAATGATTTCTTCGTGAAATACTGGAAAGTTACGGGTTTGAAAAGAATTTGTCAGAAGCGAGGCTTCGTGGTGAAATTTGGCACTCTGACGTGATCATGGGGCCCAATTATTTACCCTCAGTTCTTAAGTTTGTTAACTTAGCTTTGTTTCTTTGTCCTCTTTTCGCAGAACGAAACATTTATTCCTGCTCTCAAGGTAACGTTTTAATGCGAATGCATGAATTTTGTCGTAAACCTCGGGTTTGTAGATAAGTCAGCAAGGAAAACCAAGAGCTGGACTGATACGCTATTTTTCTGTTTGCATGCTCAGGAGATATCTGATGTGCTGACTAATCAAGACAACAGTGCCTGTGCCTTTGAAATACTTCACAGTGGGATCGTACCAAATATCCTTAGGTAAGTGCACAATTACGTCTCGGGCCGTGGACGCGAGCAGCAATAAATTCGACCGACATAGAGCGGCATTCTTTGGAGAATCGGAAAACCAAAGCGAATGTGATTTGAGTGATCAGAAAAGTCTGAGATATCAAATAAACCAATTACAACAACATAGAGGCCATTCCGTTCAGCCTGCGCCTAGCGCCGCGGGCAGACTCGTGTGAACAAGTCACATTTGGTTTTGATGAGTTGATGAATAATTCTTGTTTTGCGTGTTTCATCTCAGATATCTAACATCGGTAATCGCGGATGATGCTTTACCGCAAGAAAAACGACTGAGAATATTTTTCCACGTTTTCATGGGATTACCGGTCAGTATTATAAGTAACAGGATCCTTCAATTTGCGAGTGTTTCTCTCTCAGAACGTATCTTCTGCTCGTTTCCCGGGGACATTTGATGTTCTTAAAACAAATATTAGCCCGAGAAGCGACAAATTTCCAAGGCCAGGGGAAACTTTCGGTCAGTAATTTTGCAACAGAAACACTGTTTTTATTGTTCACCAACGCTGGTTTGGGATTCGGAAACGAGCGATAACCAACTATTTTGTAGTCTCCTTCGCAGCCGTTTCTTGGGATGACATCCCAAAACACGGCTGCGAAGGATACTAACTATTTTGGCTCTAAATCAAATACAACCCAGGGCCCAGTTGTTCAAAGCCCGATTAAGCTAACCTTGGGTTAGAGTGAACTTTGATTCCAGTTTTTTTACAAATTCACAAAGATTTTCCCGAAAGATTTTTGCTCGTTACTTGTGACTTACACTTTTCTTCCGCTTCGGTCTGAAACCACTTTTTGAAAGTGTTTTCAGAGGGCGAAATTAAAACGTCGGTTAATTTTAATCGAGGGTTAGCGTTAATCGGCTTTCGAGCAACCGGGCCCAGGGGAACTCTGTTAGTCAAATAAGTTTAGTTTTTGTTGCCTTTTCGTCTCTTCTGCTAATGATAAGTTCCTGGTGAATTCTGAAGGGGCAAACCTGTTACTCAACTGACTTGCCAGAAGACTGGACGTCAGCAACCACACAGGGTTCACTACGAACTCGCTGTGAGGCAAAAAGTTTATCCGTCAGGGTTAAATAGGGTTTTGTAATTGGTTCATGGTAACGAATACTGCAAAGTTTCTCATTTTTCTCACCACAGCAGGAAGCAAGTTCAACTGAGATCCTCAAAATTGAGGTAAGATGTTGTTTTCCTGGGATCCTTTTCATGGGCTTTTATCACGCGGCGGCCATTTTGAATCCCGAGGGACTGAAAACCTTTGTTTTGTCCCCCCCCCGGAACTCGTTCTCAAACTTATCAACTCGAGTCTCGGGGTACGAGTTCTATTGTTCCTATTGAGTTTTAGACCGTAATGTGACTGTACGAGTGTTAAGAAAACTCGCTCATTTTTACGGTTATGCGCGCATCTTTTCCTATCAAACCATGCCGCTTCTTTCATTCACTGGACTTCAGTGGGCTTCATATCTCCCATGACACTGTCCTTTTATTTGTTGCGAGGATGCCCACATCACTTCGTTTCAGTTAGCCTGCTAGCCAGCTCGCTACTTGCCGCTTTCTCGCATTCTCGCCGCTCGCCGCTTGCGCGTGTCATGTCTCCCGATCCCAAATATCTTGATCCCCAAACAGATGTCAGATGATATCTTGATCCCTAACCATGCGTGCCAGCAGTTTACATTACAAAGTGATCGAAGGTTTTTGTTCAGTAGTTAATAGTGTCCCTGCAATTAATATACCGGTGTGTTTTGTGGCAGGATGAACCACAAGTCGCTCCCTTGAATGCCTTGATACAGAAATTACATTTGTGTATCAACCAGCTTGAACAGGTAATCAATGAAAAAAATAAATAAATAAAATGACGTAATAATAAACGCCCAATCAGAACGCAAGATCGCCATTATATATTGAACGATTATTGCACAACCACGCATTAGATGTGGATTGATAGGTAGTTTACAAGCGCGCAGCGCGTTGCTCGGAGTTGAGTACAACTTGATCTTCTCGTATCCAAAACGCGAGAGTTGCATTAAAAAGGAGGGCCAAATATCGGTAAATCCTTCGACATTAGCTTTCAAGAAAAGGCCACAAAATTGGTTACAAGAAACGTGTGGTCACAACATAATATCCTCTTAACAATCGTCACTACCTCGCAGCCTTCCTAGGCGTTTACAAGTTTTGCAAATTGTTCACTGTTTTCTCTTACTTTCTTTGTTTGCTTTCGTTAGCTTCCTGTAAAAGTTCATGACACCCCGGGGGGAGCAGTTGGTGCCAGGTGATGGTTTATTTGTTTTAAAGTGTGATCGTTAAAGAAACTGCTGTGTCGTGAACGAGGTATACAGACCTCGCTAGCCGAGTTATTATTCCTTGACACAAATCTGAAACCTCCTGCTTCATTTTGAGGAAAAGCTGTTTCCAGTTTTTCACCTGCCATCGAGGCTAGTAAGAGTTCTGTGGCCTAAAGACAAAACATTTGTTTGGCCACTATTTATAAAATGTCTGTAGCTCAGGAAATCGATCATACTCAAATCCTTGTGTGCCAAACCAAGTGGTAATTAAGGAGAGACATAACAAACGTGGCATCTTCCTGTATCTTCACCTTCATCACCTTCCTATATCTTCCCGGATATAGTTTTCGCGCGGTGCGTGTTGCACCCGCCACGATTGAGCCTTTTTCCTTTGATAGATTACAATAACTGTCTCGGAGAAGTCATATAAGACTCGTTTAAAATTAGCCCTTCTATTACAACTGTCGAAGTTAACATTTTCGTTCTCACTGCTCAGGGGATCACAGGCTCTGAGATTCTTCAGTTCCCACCAAATCAAGGTATGTTGCTTGCCAAATGACAAATCGGAAAACGGAAAGCTATTTCGCTGTAAGGGAAGTTGTTGTAAATGACTTGTTCTGCACCGGGGGGCAGTTGTGTGCCTTTGATTGAAAGCGCGGCTGCAGTTGAACTTGTTTTGATCCGAACCTCGATGTTTCTTCTCATGTAAACGCAAATTACTTAGCATCGGAACAGCGTGCTATTTACATAAGAAAAGCAGTGGTGTCTGTGTAAAAGGTCGTTCCAGCTTTGCTACCATTTTTGCTTGTCCTCGCTTGGCCTCGCTTAACTTGCAAAGATGGTGCCGAAAGGATTACTGCCAGGTAGTTAAAGGGGGAGACATTTGCTTGAGAAGGAAAAATTTCAATCCGGGAAGCAAGAATGTTGTTGACCTGATTTAAGAACATTTTCTTGCCCCCCCCGAGAAACGAGATTTCGTGCCGCAACAATATTTCCTGCGCGGGCCGGGAAACCGGAAAACATTTGCTTGTGCAATTGATTCTTTGCTACTTCAGCCAGTCCCTGATACTTGGGATTCGTTTCTTAGTGTCTTCTACAAAGGCATCCTGACTGTGAGGGCTTAAGGCAGTGGAAACGAGGTCCAGTGAAAATTGATCCACTTGCACTAGTCCAGGTAAGAGTCAGTTTTTTTAAAAAAAACTTGACTGTGGCGTTTCTAACTGCTGAGTTCTCAAATGAATGCGCAAAAGCCCTTGCGACCATTCAAATTTTTCTTACTACGAGCAAGTAGTTTCTGACTTTTGAATCTGTAGATGACGCCCTCAAATGTGAAAGCTGCTGGGTACTAATTTTCTGTGGTGCTATTTGTTATGGTGTACAAAGGGATATTTACTTTTAAGCCAGTGGATGATGACATCCTAAAGAGTAACCTTCAAAATGCCCCCGAGGAGTATTTTTCTGTGCTGCTGTTAATTATGGTGTACAAGAGGATCCTAACTTTTAAGCCTGTGCATGAAATCCTAAAGTCTGCCGGACCATTCGAATGAAAGCTACTAAGCAGTACTCTCTTAATTGTGGTTGTAACAGAGAAAATTCAATTTGCTAACCGTTAGTTTTTCTTTGTGGCGGTGGGCACAGCTGAGTCAAGAAATAAAATCAATTATTGAGGCCATTAAAATTAGTATTCAAATTAGTATTGGCGTTTTTGACGCTGTTCGAAGTGGTTCTAACGGCTGGTTTGATGACTTTTCCTTTTAAGGCTATTGAGAGGTATCTACTTGTTCGTGGTTATGGAAAGAAACGCGAGGTATGCTAGATTAAGTTTGTTTCCTTTGCTAAATGGCAGATCATTGGATAACTGATTTTCCTTATTTGAAGCACTAGCGACGAATGCATTAGTGCGACCGTTATTTGTCTTATAATAATTACCACGTAATTCTGTGGTACTAAATTAGAGCATTTAAGCAATTTTCAAAAGGATTGCCAGAGATAGCACGAGAAAGTTTATCCTCGATAGCTTTGTTGTTTTATCTGGCGCTTAAAGATTTATTTATTTATTTGGGGTACAACCTCCACTAAATACAATGAAATTTTTAAAAAAAGTTTACAAAATATAAAGGAATTTAGACGGATCTGTTCGAAGAAGTCTTTTTTTTTTTTTTTAACAGAACCCAGATGATGACGGAAGCGAGGACGACGGGTAAGTCATGGAATTTAGAGAAAAAGTACACTTCTCTCTTTTTCTTCGGATTTCAAAACTATGTTTACTGAAGGACTCGCCATGCATTTCGAATTCACCGGAACTGATAAAGAAATGATATAGAATGCAAACTAAGGTGCCTTTGTACAGGGCTGGCCTTTACCTTAGGAAGGTATTCACAATTACGAGCAGGAGAGTCTTGAATCCTAAAGGAATACTACGTATAGAAGTGTGGAAATTTCATCTTCGACTTGTCGCTGGTACGCTTCAGGTTGAAGTTAATCCTGTGAAAACGGGTCTAATGAATTTGTATCCAGCGGTCTTGGTGAATTCGAAACTGGACTTTTTTTAGCCTTAATTTGGAGAAGAGCGTGGTAGATTTGAACTGGACTTTTCCTGTTCAGTCGAGTCCGCCAATTACCAACCTCGCAAATCTGAGAGCGCTGGATCGATTAGAAATTTACATCACCCACTCAGTAGATGAAGATTACAGTGTGTGCGTCGAGTAAAATCGATTCTTTCATGTTTATTTCCAGTTCTGACGATGACATTGATGAATCATTGGTAAGTGTGGTAAATTAAACATGATCCAGAAATGACTTTTATCATTTCGTTCGTTTAATCTGCTTTCATTATTGTGTAATCGCTTTTTGGTTTATTTCGTGCAGGCAACTGAACTACAAGGACAAAACAATTCAAGGTTTGTGGATAATTGTGTCCTATATATTTGATTTGCTACAGACAAAAAGCACCGGATTCAGTGTTACTAGAGAACACGAAATAGATGGATCCCCAGTGATGCAATGGTGTTCTGCACCCGTGTTTTTACCGGATTATAGCTGAACACGGAATAATGAAAACATAATTTGATGCTGTCACATCTAATACAAGGAAGCTTTTTTTTCTCAGAACTCTTAGGGCCGATTATAAACACAGAATTTAGCCGGCGATTAACAAAACCGCGTTGCAAGTCATTTTCATTTTGACCAACGATACTATGTATAGGGTGTTCAATGTCGAAAACAGTGTCTAGAAGGCAAGAACAGAAAAGAAAAGCATTTATCTACTTGAAGCAATTCACTTCTACAAAGGTGCGGAGGTATAATGATCGTTGTAAAGTGCGGTCTAAGTTAGGCTTCGTTTAAATAATCGGCCCTTAGTCTTGATTTCTTCTTGTTCCTGTTTGTCTTAGAGTTTGGAATTGATGTTATCTTGCTTATAGATTTTGTCATTTGCGTAGGCATCAACTGGAGATTCTTTTAGGGGACCATCTCCTTCCTTACAATATGACAGTTTATCAAGCTATCAAGCAGTTTGGTCAGGTAATTTATTAATCTTCCATTGGAGCTTCTCCTTTCGATAGTATTGATTAGTTTGTGAATCTTAAAGTACCTATGCATGCAGCCACCAGTTTTGTGTCGTTTTTGTTTCTATATAACAGCTAGATATGAGATAGCTGTTAAATTTTTTTTTCTGACATGGGCTGCGGTATCCCGTTTCGTGTTATCCCGAAATCACCGTTTGAAATTCGCTGGAGAGCCACGCCACTTGAAAGGTCTGGGTACCAGCTGAGTTGTATCGTCGTTTTTAGCCGTAGAGCTCAGAAAAGCTCTCAAATTCACCTATAGTTTATTACTTTCTAGCTTTTTTCGTTTGTTTCCTATCCCCGAGACTTAAATCAAGATTGAGGTCCAAATTTAAATTAAAATTGAGGTCCTTAACAAGAGCTTTCTGTTGTTTATCAAAAGTGTATAGTTGGGTCTCTCCTCTAAGAGCGGTTTTCAGTTGAGCTGGTGTCATAAAACCAAAGCCAAAGTAACTACAAAGCCAATTGAGCCAATCACGATCTGAAGGAAATACACCCTTCAGCCAATCAGAAAGCGAAGTGATTCTCGACTTGGTTTTACTAGCCAATGAGAGCGCAAAGCAACTAAACGCAGTCGGCGCCCAGCGCGGGAAAACCAGAGGGACTTGGTCGCACGGTTAGTTTTAGTTTTGCATCTGATTGGTTGAAAAAGTTCGCGCCAATATTCTGATCCAATCATAGAGCAGACAAAAATTAAAACCAAACCAATGGCGTAATTACTTTCGACACTCGAGTGAAAACTGTCCTGTAAGTTTGGTGATAGCTGCAAGTAAGTCCTTCTTGTTTTATATTAGTGCGACGAGGACAAAGACTTAGATGATGACCAAGGCATCCTTGGCAGACCGAGCATTTGGGTCTCAACGCACACGATATGGTGAGTCGCTGAACGTTTGTAATCCGTAGAGAAACGTACTTCTTTGGCCGTGAAGAGACTGGACAGCGTGCCTGGAAACAAACAGCACTTGTGTTAAAAAGCACTGGCTCGCAGATTCCATTTCTTGGCGAAAGAGTCGTAAATTTGTTCTGACATTTGCAAAAGGTTAGACCATCTCGTTTTCTCGGATAAGGACAAAAAGGACGGAGATACCTTCTCACGTCGATTACATTCCGGGCTGTCAGAGAACCACGTTAGTCTCTCATCTGTTGTACAAAACAGCAAGTGTTAAGTGTACTGTTTTCTCCATTTAATTGTCAGGGCAACAGATAATCTAATTTGGGAGCCATTTCTTGGAGTTGTTTTATATTACGGCGGGTTCGATTGACCCTATTCTGGAACAAGAATAAACGGAATAGACTCTAAGCGCCGGTTGTTCAACGAAATCTAATTTAGACTCCGGTTTACAACAATCATTTTACCTCCAGACCAGAAGTAAGTCGTTTCAAGTAGGTAAATGCTTTTCTCCTCTGCGCTTGCATTCTCGACACTGTTTTCGACACAACGAATAGCCAAAATAAAAACGACTTGGAACGCGGTTTTTTTAAGCGCCAGCTAAACTCTGTCTAAATAACCGGCTCTAAATGTTTCTTTGGAGGCAAGCTGAGGAAAATGTCTCTATCATTTTGACGGGAAACGATGCTTAAGGTCTCCTTTGTATTCCGATAACATCAAACTTCTCCCAGGGGTGATTTTTTGGAAGTAAACCTTAGTATTCTTATT
Source organism: Astreopora myriophthalma (assembly GCA_014634185.1). Lineage (NCBI taxonomy): Eukaryota > Metazoa > Cnidaria > Anthozoa > Scleractinia > Acroporidae > Astreopora > Astreopora myriophthalma. Next base: position 828,586 of record BLFK01000134.1, on the reverse strand, counting down.
CCGGATTAAGGCCAATCGTTAAGCAAGTGATCCCTGGTACCTTTTTACATGGTGATACGTTTCAGGTTTCGGCCACTGAGTCAGAACCAGAAAGAACAGCAAACTCTCAACAGCAGTAAACCCAAGTCTGGCGTAGCAACGGCTTCGCGACCTTTCAGGAAACCGTGGAAGGATGATGGTGAGCTGGAGATAACGTCCAGTAGTCGCATGTTAAAAGGGGCGCGTGTGTTTATATCTTTTCGAATGCCAATACAAGAGATAAAATCTGTTTCTTGACATATAGTTGTTTGGTTTCATCTACCAAGACCTTAATTCCCTACATTTATAGGGCGACAGACATCGAAAACTGGACTTGTTTCTTTCCGCAAAAGCTCTTCATTATTAGAAATGTTAGATAATAGGCCATTTCCGATTTAAGGTCGTACGGTATATGAACCGATAACAGAGACGGAGTGAATCAACCATAACGCTAGAAACGCAATATCCGAAGTTGAAAGTTTAATAACGATATTTGTCCTAAAAGCTCGCAATCATGTCGGAATAGTGATATATCGATGGGGGCTTCTCAGTGGCCGGCGCTATGCGCGGGAAAACCGACCTGCGAGCGAGTCACATGTGCGTTTGGTTTTGTTTCTGATTGGCTAAGAAGCTGTCATTAATTTTCTTCTGCCAAGCACGGTAAAGCAAAAGCAAGGTATTTGGGAAATTGCTTGCGACACACAACAGAAATCCGCTCGAATATCATTTAGAATGTTTTATTTATAATCTTTTTCAGACTTGGAGGATGACGCGTCCATTAGTCACCTTCTTTCAACGTGCGAACCTGAGAACTTTAGTAAGTTGTGACCCAAGAATGTCTTGTGGTTATAGCAGTTAAGGAAAAGTGGTTTTGACTTCGAACTTTGCCTTTGAGGGTGAAATCCGTAAGTCTTGAAAGCTCGTGATTTGAATCTTCTAATCCGTTTTCCTTTGATATAGGCATTCTGCGAACTTGAAATTAGAACGTCTTAGATAATATATTGTTGCCAACAAATCAACTCTAATCACATTAAATGTCGGTTTTTGAGGAGAGGGGAAAATAACTGTGAGATAGGTATTTACTTTCAATCTCGCTTCTTATTTAATAGCTACGTCTGATCCAAGTATTGAGTGTATCAGCCTTATGAAAGCCCTACACGTTCTGAATTCTCATTGGACGACGCTTTACGAGGTCGGTACAGTTATTTGGTGCTTCACTTAGGCTTTAAGAATATGAATAGGGACACGGCTGTAAAACGTAGAATTGTTCCCTTCCGTTTTTGAGTCATTTTCTATAACTCGAGTCTTCCTCGTACGGAGACCTCTCAATAATGGTCAACGGATACTTCGCAGCATCCACTGGACAACTGAAAATAGTGGCTTTTCTTGGAAAAGTGCTGGAAAGCGGAGAAGACTTGTTAAATATGAAAACAAACACGATTTAGGAAAGCAATGTTTGTATTAGTAATTGCAGTAGCAAATACGTCATAATAATTGAAGAACAGAACGACGAGTTGCTTACTTCACGTGCATGTCAATGCCCCAGCTTGCAATTTGTTTCTCTTAGAATGCCACAAGATTGACTTTAATTCTCTCGCTTTTCATGCAGGGGCAAACTGGCCGAGTGTTGTTGTCTTTTAACGAGTTTATCAACAACAAGCTTGCAGCAAAGGTCATGAGGCAATTGCAAGGTATAAAATCCTCAGCCGACTTCATGTTGTCTAAAGCGTACAGCTATGCCTGGTTTCCATATGATCGCCACGATGGCTGCGATCGCCGAAAAGCGTGTTCAGCGATAGTAGCGATCATATTGAAACGCCTTGGTCTGCCAGTGCAGCGATCGCAGCGATGGAATTATATGGAAACCAGGAAAATTGGAAAACAGTTCAAGACCCAAATCATAGCGCCCCTTTTTGCGCGATCGCAGTGATCGTAGCGATCATATGCAAACCAAGCACAAGTGTGATCACAGCTCTCACGGGACCACGTTGCTAGGCCATTGACAGTTCTGTGCTTAGTTACTTGGCCTTTGAATAAATGCGAGGCTGGAGTTGACCTTGTCTTGGTTCATTGGCCAGGCCACTGAGTACATGAACAATTGTACGCATCTGCGCATGCACAGCTCATGACTACGGAAATCTTGTATCTTTAAATGTATAAAGAGGCATATGTAGCATCCTTTACAATTGCAGACCCCATCACTGTGATAACGGGAAACTTCCCTGCTTGGATAGAGGAACTTCCGCGTAAATGGTGAGCTGATTTAGTGACTTATATCCATGGTAATCGCTTTAAAAGTGATTTTACAGTCAAGTAACTAGAATACAAGAGCATTGTGTGATTTGTAAGCGTGGGTGATGCGGTCAAGTTCTCAAAATTGCTCAAGCGGCGCGCGGTTTAAGAAATCTCATGACAGTACGAGTACTTCCTTATGTGTCGCTGGTAAAACACGCGTCGTAAAATACAAACCAAAGTACCTACACAGCCAATCGACGTTTTAAGAGAAATACACCTTTAGCCAACCACGAATCGAAGTGATTTACGACTTGGTTTTACTCGCCAATCAGGACGCAAAGCGAGTAAACGCAGCCGGCGCCAAGGGCGGGAAAACCACGGCGACCAAGTGGCAATGGGCCATGATGGCGTCATTTTACTACCAAGACCAGAATGCACTGAGTGGCTTCTATTGTCAGGCAAATTTTACCAATTGTCTGGTTATTCCATGGAGAGTAAAAAAGAAATCCGCACAAGAAAGCATTTTTACAAAGCTTCCTGGCCTTGGGAGTAAAATGACGGCGTCATGCAAATGGCCTATTGGTTTTAGTTTTGGGAAGTTCTTTCAAGATTTTTGATCCATTCGCAGAACAAACGAAAACCAAAGCAATTGCGCAAGTATTCAATAGTAAACTGCTCTAATCTGAACTGTTCTGCTTCAGTCCATTCCTGTTTCCTTTTGAATGCCGACAACAGTTGTTCTACTGTACTGCCATGGATAGGGATAGAGCGCTCAGCAAACTACAGGTATGGATGTACTTTTCTGTGTATGCGAGCAACTGTTTACTTCCCTGCGCTACGAAAAAATGGCCCATGAATGCCTCATAAACCAGAAGAGAAGGAAGCGTTACCCGAACGATGATTCTATTCTCTTGTAGAATTCGCGGGTTTTCTCATAAAGTACTCTAATTCCTTACAGGAAACACTTCCAGAGCTTATGAATACAGAAGCATCGGATCGCGTGGCACCGCGATTTGACCGGAAAAAGGTTCGTTTATAATAGTGAGTGTAATTTTAGCCCGATGGGCCGACTTGTGGAAGTCAGGGTTGGCGCTAACGTCGAGTTAAGTCCGATTGAAACCTCAAGGTTGTCGTGATATTTTTCCCGGTTTAGCACCAAACCTCCCTTGGACAACTCGGCCCTGAGTAGTGGTCACAGGGTCATCACGCAACGCGTTTGGGAGAATCGTTGCGTGACCACCCTAAGCGTGGATGCGAAGGGGACTAGCTGAACGGGCATGATTTATGTTTTCTAGTAAACCATGCGAGCAATAAACTCTTAGTTAAAGACCCTCGATACGCTGTAGAGGGAAAGGAGTATATTTTGCCTTCTCTCCTATAGCATGCTTAAGCTCGTCTTCTGACCTTTTCTCCCGTCTATTACAGCATACTGTTTCTCGAGTGGGACTCCTTGACCAGGCCGAAAAGCTGATAAGTGATCTGGGCAGCTCGCAATCTGTGCTGGAAATACAATACGAAGGCGAAGTGAGTAAAACAATCTGGCTGCGTGTGGATATAGACTGCAAGTTGTTCCTTGTTTTTGTTTGTTAAAATAAATGGGGAGAAACGCGCGCTGCGCGCGCGCCGAAAAGGTGACGCGTGGAGGGAAGCGTCGAGCAATTTCTTTTCTTATGCATATTTTTACTTTAAGGTTGGCACCGGTCTTGGCCCCACTTTGGAGTTTTACGCCCTCATTTCACAAGAATTCCAGCGTGCGGACTTGGAAATGTGGAGGGGAGAACGCCTGCTAACGCCAGAGAAAACAGGTTTTTAATTCTCGTAATATCTCAGCTACTGCAATCTGAAATCTTTTGTCTTATGATACGCAATACTGGTGTAGCAATTTCCAACCCAGTAAAAATCGAATGAAAACTTTTACAAGGGGAAAATGTTGCACAACATTATTGTCGCTACATAATAAGAATCTGACCGTGGACTTAAACGTGAAGTTTATCGTTAGATAGCTACAGTCTCATCAACATCCGAAGATTCGTACCTGCCCGTGCCTAACTTCATTGCAGTCTATTGACAAAAGTGAGCCGTAAGTGTTAACGCCAACTGTACCGGAGCCCGGTTTTTGATTCCTTCCGAGGTATCCCTTTTTTTCGTCCCTTGCAGATAACGCTAACTATGGGAAGAAAGTTTCGGTAGCGTAGGAGAGCTCAAAGAGGATTAAGGAGATTATGCGTTTTCCAGTCTGGTGTTGATATTTTGACTGAGAGAGTCGTGTTTGTTTTTTTTCGTCGACAGATTTCGGGAATGACGTCTCGTACGTGTATTCTACATCGGGCCTTTATCCAGGTAAAGTGGTATTTTCTTATTTCATTGAATCGTTTCTAGGTTAGCTGTCGCGGATTGCGGATTGTTCTACAAGAGGGCTCCACTTGTGGCTTGGGCAGGGCGAGTTTTACGCCGGCGAGGAGTGTAAAGCCGTTGTAAATACTCGGGGTGGGTGGGGAGGGGGCGTATCCAAACTAGTCTTCATTTGCAGAAGCGAAGTCAACTTCTGCTTTGATTTCACTTAAAGACGTGGCCTCGGTTGTTCAAGATATGGATAACGTTGTCCACCGGTTAAATCGGGATCCAGTCGATAAGCGCTCAATACCAAAACCAATCGAGTTAACCTAGTCGACATTGGTTTATCCATTGGATAGCGCTCTCCACCTTTCGAACAACTGGCCCGCCAGGTCATTCAGCAGGCTAATGTAGAATGGACTGTTAGTAATGTCTTTTCGCTTGGTTCTCTTCAAGCACCTGTGTCACGCAACGCCAAAACAGCCGCCGTGACCAAGCTGTGCTCTAAGTTCCAGTTCCTGGGCAAATTTATTGCACGCGCCATAATGGACTTCAGGATCCTGGATATTCCATTCTGCCCGATACTCTACAAATGGCTGCTCAACCAGGAAAGAACGCTCGACTTGGGCGATTTGGCCGCTGTTGACCCGATCTTGGCCCAGTCACTCGCACAGCTTCAGCAAGTGGCGCAGAGAAAGAAACAGTTAGAACAGGACTCGTCCCACACTCCTGAAAGTCGACAGTTGGCCGTGGAGAGTCTCAGTCTAGACGGTACCCCAATCGAGGATCTGGGCCTTTCATTTGCGCTGCCTGGTTATCCGGATGTTGAACTTAAGGTATGTCGTAATGAAGATGGTGAATTGTAAGCCCGGCAAATGAGAGTGGTAGCTCTCCAGACACGGTCATTGATTGGAGAATGAAACAATAGCTGGCACAACACAAACAATGCCCCTAGCCCTGTTAACAAAAGAAGCTACAGGTCATAGGGACCAATCAAATACAAGTCTGGAAGAGCTACAGGATTTCTCCGGCAAATGAATGAAATGATGAACTTGTCGGTAGTGACTCGGGCGTAGTCGGAAAAAAGCCGAGTGCTCCTAACAGGAGTCGAACTTATGACGTTCCGATTACTAATTGGATGCTCTACCACTAGGCTAAAGGAGACTCGTTTGAGCTAAGGCCTTTCACTTAGGTTCCGAATGTAGCTCAGTAGCAGAACATCCAAGCTAGCTTTTTTCCCGAGTATAGCTCCGATGTCGTTACGAGGTCTTCCGGATTTCGTTGCTTGTCGGAAAAGAACGCTTTTTGCACGAACGGATGCCTTCAGAGACGCGTGATTATTTGTCTTAACTCATAGTCAAAGTTGAAGAAGGGATTTGATCCACACTGAAGCCTAAAAGCTGGAACCACCCTTTGCAGCACAATAAACAGCACCACAGGAAACTACTTCTCAGTAGCTTCTATTTGAATGGCGCCAATCTAGGATTTCATTCGCATATTCAAAATTTAGATCCACAGCTTAATGAACAGCACCAATGGAAAGTACGGCTCAGTAGCTTTCATTTGAATGGTCCCACTCAAGGGTTTCATTTCAGTGCGGTCTCAAAAGGTAGAACCACCTTGTGGAACGTCATCAACTGTACCACAGGAAGGAACTGCGCCGAAGCATCAATTTGAATGGTGACACGCTACAGTCACATCCACTCTCGTAATCCCATATTTGTGGCCAAAGGGGAAACGATTTCATTTCCATTCTTGTTGTTCTTTGGTATTGTAGAGAGGAGGAAAAGATGTGCTGGTCTCTATTCACAATTTGGAGGAATACGTCAAGGTAATCCAGTTGTAGAAAGGAAAGATCAGTACTCAAGTGGTAAAAACTAAACTTTCTGTTAAGCGGTGTTCCTAATCTATATTGTGAAGCGTAAGTTACATTTTTCGCAATGTGTTGCGCTCGAACCATTAAACTACTATTTTCTTATAAAGCGCGGCTCGCAAAGCTCTTGAAAGGACAGTAATCTTTTAAAAAGCTCGGAAGTTCTTGATAAATAACTCTTTCCTTGCGTGGAAAAACTGTAAGCAGAGTTTCCCTGTCCAAATCTTCTTTTTCTGTAGCGACGAGGGTTTTCCAAGTCTCGTGACAGAAGCGATTGCTGAAGGGGTTCTTTTGTCTCCCTTTCTTCCACCGGAATATTAGGCATTGAGCTATTTCAAGTATGCGTATAAAAAGTTTGTGAAGATTCACTGATACTCTTTTCATTTTTGCAGTTGGTTGTGCAGTGGAGTCTCATAACTGGATGTAAACGTCAGATGGATGCTCTCCGCGAAGGCTTTAACTCTGTTTTGCCTTTGTCCAATCTCACCAGCTTTACTTACAGCGAGGTAAGATTGCCATCTGAGTACTCGATTGGCCCCACACTCCCATGCACTCTTAATGACCGAACCCTCGCGTGTCCGTTGAACCTGCATAAAGGCGCACTGTCACCGTAGTTTTGCTGTATTTAGATCTAACTAGCTGAAGATTGAAACTTGGTACTTAAGCTGACAAGTAACAACTTTCCTGACAAACCAAGAAGAATGTATGAAATGAATTTTAACAGGGAAAGCTATCCACCTGCCACGGTGTTTTCCAAAACTTGAAAAGAGTTCCCCGATTTTTTCAAGTTTCAACCATTTCCATCCTCGCTATCCTTAGATGCAGACGAGAAAAAATGGTTGCAGTGCACTAATATGGTTCTTGTTAACGAAACTGTAGCATTATTTTTTGGGTTTCCGTTGATGCGCAAGCGTTTTTTAGCCGTTTACAGTACGGCTCAAATAGCGTGCCCCTTTAAATTTGGAGCCTACCAGAGTTTCCTCGCGTTTGGTCTCACGCCCGAGAGTTTTGCGGTCAGCTGTTGCTTTAAATGTTAACCGGGCCCAACAAAGGTACTCCTAATGACACGTGAAATAACGATATGATACGTATCGGTTGACTGATTGAACCTTCGCGCTCGTTTGGCTCAAGCGCTGAGCGTTTAAACAAAATTCTCTTGTAACTGTCATAAGAGCCAACTTCCTGCATATCTTATCGTTGTTGTGCTGCCTGGCCCTTGAGTATCCTTATTTTGTTCGGATTGAAGTTTGCCCTGTCATTCGTTTTGTCTAGTCTGCTTGTAGATAATATCTTCATGAAAATATGGCATTTTTTTACTCGTGTTCACATCTCAATTAGTGGTTGTTGTCGTTTACAGATGGAACTCATTCTTTGTGGCAATATGGCCGAGAAGTGGGACATCAAATGTAGGTCATATTTAAAACAAACCCTAGTAAACTACACCTATCGTTACTAAGTACGTATTAAGTATTCAACGACTCTGTCATTTCATTCTATTTCAGGTCTTGTGGAGAGCTGCAGACCGGATCACGGTTATACGCACGACAGGTGAGCGTCGACGTAACCGATTGATTGACTGATTGATTGACTGACTAATTGATTGATTGATTGATTGATTGATTGCCGGCGGATGGATTCAGCCACTAGTAACTTTCCAAAAAATTGGAAGTGTTATTTGTCCTCCTAATTTCATGTCTTTGTGCTTTTCCATGTACTAGTCGCGCTGTTAAGGAGCTGTTTGAAATTCTAAGCTGTTACAGTCAGGAAGAACAAAGGCTCTTTTTGCAGTTTGTCACAGGGAGCCCAAGGTTACCCGTTGGAGGTGAGTCCAGTATTATTCAGTTGTAGTGTTGAAGCATAAGGTCTTCATATATGGCCAACATACCGGAATCAAGTCCTCTCGTTTGTAAGCCCAGACGATTCGACTAAGCAGAGTCGAATCGTCTAAGCTAAGTCGACAAAAGTAGACGATTTGACGCTGACCTTGTCCGTCCAAGGAAGTCGATCGGGCTTACCGGAAGTTGCGTCGAGAAAGTTGACGAATCGATCCGATTCGGTCGAATCGGGTCAATTCGTGTCCATAGAAGTCGATTCGACTCACCGGAAGTCAAGTCGAGAACAACGGAGAAATGCCATGAAGCTAGCAACTCCGGCGGAGACCAACCATTACTAGAACTCATTCTAAGAGTGTAGAACCACTAACTGTCAGTTTTAAACAAACATAACAGTGTGTGAAGCAAAAGGGATTAAAAGTTAAACGATGACAGAAAGGTAGCAAACGAAGACCAACCATGACTATGACTCATTCTAAAGACGCGGAACTGCAAGTCAATGATGTTGAATATTTGACTGTTCTGGAGGAAGCGAATTGAATGTTATGATTCGATCGCATCGAGTCGAATCGTCAACATTTGGTAGCCTCCTTGGCTCGCGGAACGATCTATTTATTGTAAGTCCCTTGCGAATCGACTACCTATGAGACGACTCGGGTCGATTCCATCGAATCGAGTCGAATCGAATCGTCAACTACAGTCAGACAAATCGAGTCGATTCCAATGAGTTGCCAACCCTGGAAGTCGATTCGACTCAGTTTGGGTGTATTGGTCAACCCTGAAGTTCTTGCGTTTGAAACAATTGTGCAACCATATGACGTCAGACTATCTCAAATGGCGATGCTCAACACTTTGAAGTGCGAAAGTTGGTGACACTTGTCAAAATGATTACACGCTGAGATGTAACTTCCAGCTTCTCAAATTAAATGTCAAACTTTGAAATTACATGTAAGAATTCATCGTCGATTTGTGGCAAGGGTTGAGGTTTGAAACGATGAAAACGAAACGAACAGAGGAAACAAACTAAAACGGTTCACTGGTTTCTTCGTAACTTGTTAAGTATTCACAACATTCACAGTCACCTGTTTACCTGTTACGAGATATAATACGAACTCGCAGGTGACCAGCTCCCATTTGGTTTGATAGTTCAGTTAAATAGAGCAGCGTGCAGCGCAATCCCACGGTCACTTCAAGCCTGAAGTTTTTCTAGGCTTATTTGTGGCTGCTCAAAAATTGCCAGGTCTTTTCTCGGGGATAAGCTCTCAGCTTGCGGTGGCAGTTTACCTCAAGGAGCTGTTTTTGTTACGTTGCAGGCCTGCGCAGTCTCAATCCTCCGCTGACCATAGTACGCAAATCATTTGAGCCTCCACTCTGTGCTGATAACTACTTACCGTCTGTCATGACGTGCGTGAATTATCTCAAGCTGCCGGACTACTCCAGCAAGGAGATTATGGCTAGCAAACTGAAGCTAGCAGCCCAGGAGGGGCAGCGATCGTTCCACTTGTCTTGAATTTTCTACTTAGTTTCTTTACATTTTTCTTCGTTCAGGTTTTCAGTCATTGATATTAGTTACAGTTGCCTGGCACAATTTAGGGCTCGTTACTCGACGAGATTGCGTTACCTAGAAGAATAACGTTGCCGTTTTATCTCAGGAGCGAGTAAGTGTTACCGATCTGTGGAATTCAACGCGCATCTCTCTTTCAGAATGAACACTCCGTAGGAGATCATTGCTTCAAAATTTGCAATTGAGCTTGCCTTCATAGCAAAATGAGCGACTTCACGGGGTCAAATGCAACACGAGGCCATGTACCCATCTTGATAAGCCTTTCCGGAACGCTGGACACAAAATGAGGCTAAGAATATTATTCTCCATCATCGACGTTGTTCTTCGGCGAGGTTTGAAGTGTTATGTTATTTTGGAGATTTTGTGTAATGAAAGGAAAAAAAAAAACACTCCGAACTGGATGATGTTCTGTATTCCTCGCGTTCGAGTGCTTTAGTCTCAAGTCTCCGCAAAAAAAGAGAGTCTAACAACAGCGCGTAAGAAGCCCCTGTAGACAAAAGAAAGGAAAAGACTTAGTTTTATGATCGTTAGTGAATTTTCAGGTCGGAATCCTCAAAGAAAAGTCACACAGTTTTATTGAGCAGTTCTCAGTGAGAGCAACTTGTCTTTGCCGTTGCCATTGCAATGGCAAAGGCAAAGACAAGGGTGACAGTTTTGAAACAAATGCGTGCGTTGCCACGATATTTGCCTGGTTGCAGTTTTTGGCACTTAAGTGAAGCTCTCAACTGTTGATCCGCCGTTGACCACCTTTAAACCCTAAGAGGGATCAGTATCAAGTTTCTCCTTGTATTATCAACGCTTTATAAAACAAACTAGTCACGAGAATTAAGGACAGGATCACAAAAGATCAATTTGCCTTCTAATTTTGACAACTTCTCCTCGTGACTTTTGTTGGAAATGTATAGGGCCAACAAATGAGGGTTTAGCTTTTGATCTTAGGGTTTAAAAGGTCTTTTCATCGCCTGCAGCGTCATCGTGACCGTCGTCGTCATCATTATATTTCGGTCGAATTGCTGTGTGAAAAACTGAGATTTACATCAAACAAGCTCAGTCGTTTAAAGGGAACCTCCACTCCTAAAATATGACTTTAAAAGGTAGGACATAATATTTGCAATCAAATTTGTTTGAATTGTTTTCAAAGAAAGCGTTTGTATGGGAAAAAATGGAATTTTAGAATCGCTTGTTTTCACTTTCAAAATTTCCGGCGCCGCCATCTTGAATAATTGTGAGGTAAGTTGGTTTGCACTGTTGTTCTGAGACAAAAGAGCAACCAACTTACGTCGCAATTATTCAAGAGGAACTGAAAACAAGTGATTCTACAATTCAGGTTTTTCCCATACAAACGCTTTTTCAAAACATTTCAAACAATTTTGATTGTAAACATTATTTCCTGCCTTTTAAAAGTTTTGTAGGAGTGAAGGTTCCCTTTAATGAACACTCTCTTTCGCACATTTTTCGCGATTTCGACTAGAGCTGTTTTCGAAAGACATTGCAACAAGGCTTGAATTTTAACAATAGTTACCATCATTTTGTTCGTTGTGATTGTCATGTTTTGTAACCGAAGCGAAGGTAGCTAAACGAGATACGACACAATCGAACAGCGTTTTATATTCTCCTGAATTTCTTGCCCCGTTGTTTTAACTTTTCTATTGCATTTCTATTGCATTATTTCTGCTTTTTATTTATACCAGCGACAGGTCATATGTTACGATCGAAGTACTGGAATAAGGTCCTTTGCCGTGTGTCAGTCAGTGAATGAAATGTAAGGTGTTGTTGACTGTTTTATTGTCTTAATGAATTGTCCAAATGTGGCGGTCGCTAGAAGAAGGATCGTGTTTACAGCAACAAATTTAACCATAGGCAATTATTATTTTGCATTTTTCTTAGCGTGATTTAGCAGGTTTCCACTGTAAATAAGAACAACGTGCACTTCGTGATTGTAGGCGTGATATGCCTCCATGTTTGATATGTGTAAAACTAGCATCTTGGACCTTATTCTCGAACTGAATTTGAAATTTGTAGAATGAGACGTGTAAAGCAGGAATTTGTAGACTGAACAGTTAGCGAGCGGTCCCACGTACAATTTATGACCGGGGCACAAGGCTGTGCAGTTTGATTGCAAATTAAAAGTAATTTTATTGTGGTTATCTTTTGTTTGAGCTTCGAATTGACAACCGGAATACGCAAGTTTACGATGCTAGAAAAAGACAATTCATACTATAGGAATCACTTCTCATTGTTTAGCAACATTCCTCACTAATGGTATTGTTGCCCGTGGTCTTCTGCAACTCCAGGGGGGTCATCTACCGCCATGTTCAAGAGTTCGTCGCTACATATCGTTGCGACTGTCTTCTCTGGTGCTTATAAATGATTTTAATGATTCGCCTTTTTCACGGCCCGCCATTTTGAGTCCCGAGAGACTGAAAACTTTTGTTTTTTCGCGTTGAAACTCGTTTTCAAACTCATCAACTCGAGGCTTGGCGTACGGGAAAGTGTTCCTTGCCAAAATTTCTGCCGCGTGACAAAAGCCCATTGACACCGACCGTGTAGTAGGAAAATTCTTCTCAGTTGCCTTCGGCGGAATATATAAGACTGACATGTAAGTAAAAACTACATGCGGAGGATCGATGCTCTTGTCTAGCGCCTTTGGGCCAGCAAAAACCCTTCCTTGCGCAACTTAGCGTTCTCGCCTGAAATCCCACCTTCCTGTTCCCCTTTGAATCGCCTGCCTCCAAGGCTAGCTGTAGCCAAAAAGGCTCTTGCCTGAGCCGTTAGATGCTTGG
>BLFK01000134.1:780947-810947 GCA_014634185.1 Astreopora myriophthalma | reverse complement strand
GTTACGGGAATCCTTTTGCCGTTAGGTTTCATCGGCGTGTTCACCTTCGAGTGGGATAAATTTCATGACCAAGAAACTACAGTTCTTATAGTTTGACGGTTGCGAAGCGGAATACCCCGCCCCCCCCCCAAAAAAAAAAATCACACCAACGTAACATGTTTACTCAAAACAGGCCTACCAAACTGAAATCAGTAAAATTAGTGCGCAGGTTGAAGAAAACTATAGCTTGCTCTTCCATCGTATTCACTTTAAAACGGAAACAAAGGAATTTCACTGAAATAGTTTTTAACCACACTGCTGTTAAACTGACGTGGCGTGTGTTTTCTGGGGCACTGAACACGGATTTCGCTTCCTTAAGGTTCTATGGCGTTTGCCTTCGTTAAACCCTTTGATTCTCCAAACTAATTCCTAGACGAGAACGAGACACAACTTTGCCATTTTATTATGATTAGTTTAGGGGGTATATTTACAACAACAACAACTACAACAACAACTTTTATTGACCCCTTATACTTGAAAAAAAAATTAATTAATGTACATGAAGTAAGAATTAAAGCTAAATGGGGTGTTGGCTTCCTAAAATAACTAGAAAGTTAACAAGGCTAGGAAGCCAAACTACATAGAATAAATTACAACATAAGGGTCAGAATGATGCATACACACACACACATACACACACACACATTGAACTATAGATAACTATAAATTTTAGTGGATAAAGTACTTGTTTTTTATATCGACGAGACTGTTATTATTCAGTCATTACCATTCGCGTAATGTTATTATCAGTCTCAGCTTGGCATAACATCTATTCCCATTGATGGCACAAATGATTTCGCTCGCGTGTTGTTTCCTCGAGGGAATAAACTTTCTCAGCACGCACGACTTGTTTCTTTCTGAGCTCGCTTTATCGTTCAAGCATGAAGGTAGTTTTTGCATACATACACCGAGTGTTCAACTTGAAAAGTGCTACATGCAATCAACCTGATATAGTTGAAGATCCTTTAAGATGGCCAAAAATGTTAGGTTAGTCTGCAAACAAACAGATTCCCCGGTTTAAAGACTTGGATTTCACATTAGTAGATTCCGTGATTCTAGCTTGTCCCGAAGCGTGGTCCCTCTTGTGGCTGCTCACCGGGCCGCGATAGTTAAATATGCATTATGGTATCTTTTTGGCAAGAGTGCAAATAAAGCTGTTGTTGTTGTTTTCCTGCATAAATGCAATCAATTTGAATGGATCTCGTAAGATTTATTTACGTCCCAGAGTCTTGAGGCCTTCTTCCAAACTAAACGGCCTGATATAGTTGAAGTCAGCTATCAGTATCATTGTTAAGAGTTCGTTTGTTCCGGGGGTTTGTTAAAACACTTCACTTCAGGGCTTTCACACTTTAATTATACTTAAGACGATGCTTACGCATAAAATTGCATATTCTAAAGAAAGAAATCGGCCAAATTAAAGTTTCATATGAGTGCAGTGGGCACAGTGGCAAAAGCAACTGAATTAATGTAGCGATAATTTGCAATGATTATATGGGAGGCTCCGCCAATATCAAGCCATCCTGACGCACTTCATGAGGGGGGTGAATAGGCCAACGGATCGGCGGATTTTGGAAAGATTTTTGCCCGGATTTCGGATTCAGCGCGAAATGTTAACGGATTTTCAGATCCTGCAATTCCAGCGGGTTGCGGATTCATCCTTCTTTTTGGCCCGGATTATGGATTTTGCCTGTAATAAAGTTCGGATCGCGGATCTCTCACAAATCTACGTGAATAATATTTAGCGGATTCGGATGTAAGGACTCAATTTTTTTAGACGGCTCGACGGATTTCGTTATTAAATCCTAACGGATCGGCGGATTTGCATACCCTTATTCACCCACCTCCTTCATGCTTGGTCAATAACGCAGGTGTACTGATTGTACCATCTCTTAGTTTTATATATTGTTTGAGTGAAGACTGCCAATCACCTAATAGACCGGAACAGTGTTAAGATTTCATTGACATATGAGAGAAATTTGTGGTACTAAGACAACTTCAACTGAGCCAAAATGATTTCTTTCTTTGTCTCCTTAATATTAGGAGATGGTTTAAATGAAGTCTTCTTTGGAGTCTATTTCAATATACTTATGCTTCGGCTCTATACCTGCTTCGGCAACAAAGCAATGCCGTACTGTATTGAAGACCTCACACCGTTATCTCCCAGTTTATTTTTCAAGTCTCTGTTACATAAGTGCATGCGAATCATTTGTTTGCTAAGAAGTTGTAATCAGCTTCGTATGATCATGTACCTGTTGTCACTAGTTCATTAGCTATTCACGTTGATGCATTGTTTCCTTATCACCTTCATTACAATGGCTACTTGGTTGTCTTGTAATGCATTCATTTTGTCACAAGCCGCTTAGTATAAATACTCGCTGTAATCTCTCAAATGAGGCTCTTTCCATTTGGTTAAGTTGTCGTGTCATTTAATGTAAAAGTCGTGTAGTTCTTGTTGTTCTACCGTTTATCGTCGGTTAATAATTACGGATCCTTTTACAAAATCGCAGTAGTTAACAGTCTCCATAGTGGTATGTGACAGATGCTTGGGCGAAATTATTCAAAATGGCGGCCACTCGGACAAATCCAAGATGGCGGCTATGAGCCTGCAGGTGTTAATGAAAAACAGCATGGAGACAGTGAAAGCAGTCGATTATGGTCGACACCAACAACATGTAGGCTTCCGAAGGGTGCTGTTATTTATGCATGTGGGTGCTCGTCGTCTTCAGCCTCATGGTAATTTACGCGTTGCGGAAATAACTTGAGAACCGTCTATCGGTTGGAAGTTGCGATCATGTTTCTGGCTTACAATCTCTTTTTTTGGGCATGCATTTGCCATTCAGTTGTATTATCGTTACCGCGGTGCCACGAACCTTCAGGCCAAGTTTCAGAAGCCTGGGTACTTAAAAGAGTGAGCTGTGCCATAATGTGAAAATGGTACTAAATACACCGCCACGCTCTCCCACACCCTGCAGTATTGCTTCAACCACGAGGTCATTTTACCGGCTGCAAGCCGTGGTCAATTCAATATAGTTTTCACAGGTGTATTTTGCGAGTGTTTCTCATCTTGTACAATGGTCTATTCATGCAACTGGTTCTCTCTCTCTTGTTCATCAATCCTGTTCTTACAAATAGTCCAGGCTTCTATGTATACTTGTGTTCGAATTTCTCAGTGCAGCGCGTATTTTGTCTTTGTGATTCCTGCTAAAGGAGTGTTCAGAAACTTGTGAGCTCACAGCCTCGCGTGTGTTTTGCTCAGGTTGACGAAGGATCACGTAAATCTTTGGCCCAAACATGCAAGCTAGCAATCCATAGGAGCTCAGGAGAGTTCCGGCACAAGTTAACTTCGTTGCATACGAACCTTTCAGGCCGATGTCAAGAGGATAATACGCCACAGCAGAAAACAGCAAAATGTACATCGAAAATGCAATGTATCGAGCTTCGTTAAAGTTTTCGGGTAGTGCTCGGGCCTTAAAGGCGTAAAATGTACAAACCAATGCGAGAAACGACGTGTAGACAGAAATGGCGATCTCGCATGTCAGTCCGATGGAAGAATGATGAAGAGAACACCACAGCATGATTGTATCTTCGACTGGCTGAATGGTTCGTTCTTGGCGAGGCGGGTCCAAAGTTATCCACAACAAATGGAAGAAAACGTGCAACGAAATAAGGGCCACGACAAGCAGAGATTGGCTCTTGACTGCTAAAATGACCTTCTTTAATCTTTCTGCGATCGCGTTTATTCGGAATGCACTGAGAATCCTCGTGGTCTTCAGTATCATGATCGATATAAACGTTGCCAAAACTGTGGAACGCCACCAGATTCCCAGGCCACACGTCAAGTCTGTTGGTTTGGTAAGTGTCAGAATGGAGGCAGAAAAAGACAGCGAGATAGCTACAAGTAGGATAGCACTCAGCTCGCGATTTGCTGCTTTTACCACTGGTGTATTTCGATGCTTGTAAAATATGGCACCGAAAACAAGGACAAGTGCAATGCCCACAGTTGCAAACAGAGTAACTAGAACAGACGTGGCGGTTGACCACTTGAACTCTTCTTCAGGGAGATCCAAACATTGTGATCTGACTCTATTTGGCTTTTGTCCCCGTGGACATTCTGTGCAATTTAAACTGTTTTTCTTGGTGCTTGAAGTTCCAGCAGGGCAAGTGATGCATTCCCAGCAACAAGGTGTTGTTACTGACTGAAAGGTGCCTGGGGAACAGTCATCTTGGCAGAATGACCTCGGTGGAATGGTCTGACTTTCCATCGTGTTCCACAAGATGTTGCTGATGTTTAACTGAAGCTGAAGCTTTCTACCTTTTTTCCACGAACCAATGACGAGCTTTACTGGATGGCGTTGATCAGATCGGCCGTTGCTTCGCTGAAAATGAACAATGTCATAGGACGCAGATACAGGATCTCCATAGCTATCAAAACTAACCCTTCCAGTCTGACCTTGAAAGTCGACTTTTCGGAGGTAGCTCTCCACTTTCTTAGGGTCGAAAGAATACCGAACATCAGGACATTTGTCTTCGTGGCCAGACGTGTTGGTCTTTGACGTGACACAGTTTATCATTTGGTGCAAAGACCAGGCTACAGCAAAGACGGCGTCTGTCACATATGGAAAGTAAGTGTCTTTTATTACATCATGCAGCATTTCTCGGCAATCACTCCCGTTCTGTTTACGCTCTGCTGTAAAGACACAGCTCAGCTCGTGTTTACTCAACTCGTCCAACCAGGGAATTCTTTTATTGCTGGCTTCTTTAATTACGAACTCCTCCAAACTGTGATCTTCCAAGAATCGGGGCCGAACGCCAAGTGAACCATGAAGAATGTCTGGTTCTTTGTCTTTTAGCCCCGCAAAGACGTTATCTTGGCTTGCCAGCCCATCACTTAGAATCCATGTACGGTCACCCAGCTGCTGGTGAAATGCTTCCTTAAGGAAACGCTGTGCGTAAGTGCCGAATAGCCACAGAAGAGCAACTCGAACATTCTGATATGCTTTCAACCTACTCACAGACCTTGCTAGCTTTGCAGTATACCCTTGACGTGGAACAAACTCAGCGAAAGCAATACAAAAGCTTTGCCTCCTCCCAGCTTCCGTTTCCAGCGTCCAGGCTCCGTTTCGACCGTAGGAGTCGTCCATTGCTATCACAGCAACGTAGCTCCAGTTGAAGTACTCTATGATGTCAGCCATCGCTTTTGCTTGCTGACTATCTGGAGGTGCAGTTCGATAGAAATGGCGGTATTGGGACGAGCTTAACTCGTTACTTGTTGCCGAGTGACTAATGACTGGAATGCCTGCCACTTCAAGTAGACTGCCCACGAGCACTGAAGTTCCCGAATCTGTCGGGCCAATCACTGCGGTGATCGGATTTCTTTCGTTTTGTGCTCGATGACATTCGCTAAAAGAAGAACAGCTCTTTCTGATTGAGTTGAAAGCCATTTCGTTTCTTCGGACAAAATCGTATGTGTAGTTCATTGCCTTGGTGGTGCTGTGACAATAGTCTCGAATGTCGTATCCCAAAGTCACGTTTGGTAGCATGGTCTTATTTCGATTGATTTCATCAACAGCGGATATCATTGCAACGACATGGCCAAGGCCTTTAGGGAAAAATTCTCCACACTCACCATCCTCTGTAATATAATGCACAAGGAAAAGTCCCCCAAGCGTTACATTGCCCGGCTGGTAGGCTGGGTCCTGGGATGTGTCACACAAAACAATTGCTGTAAAGTGTGATACAGAAAAGAGGACGAACAAAGGAATCCATGTCGCCTGCATACCTTTCTCACCTGAAAAGGAGTGGACAACACATAAACAGTTGCCGTACGCAGCTATACGGAACGGCTCTTGAGACTGACTAGCAAAACAACACAGAACCGAGAAGTGATGGACCGTAACCCTAGACACAGTAGAGCTACTTCCTGACCCGATCCAATAAAATTAGAGGCTGCAAGCAGCTGCGTGCTAATTCTCTGACTTATCATGGAACACATGTATATTGAATGTACAATTGACTGTCAAGAACTCGAACCTCATAAGCAAATCAGAAACGGTTTTGAGCTATCGGCAGTTCGAGTTGAGAACCGTAAACTGAATAAGGAAACAAATTAAACAAGGTGTGGTTTACACACTGGCTGTCCTTAAAGTATCGTGTTTATAAAACAGGTTCACTACGAAGAAAGAGTTAAAAGTGGCACGATATTTCGATAATTTTAGCCATTTCAAAGGATATGCAATGCTGGTCAGGTCTGGTCTGGTTGCATTTTGACCACGTTCGAGTTATTGCGAGTATATAAATGTCCGCGGAAGTGACAAAGACCGATCTTGAATCATATGTTGGCGTGTATTGAAACGAAGGGCAGATACAAGTGTATACTATGTGATGTAACAGGTGAGGTTACCTACCTTTGTGGAAAAACAATTCGTCCTAATTTCTTCCTAGTTTAGAAGAAATGGTCTTTTCTCGGGACAACAGTAAATCCACAATAGAAACAATCTGCTTCTAAACTTTATAAGGCAGCATTTCTGCTCTAATTGGCCGAGTATTGCCCAAAATAGGGCAGGAAAGTAGCATTGATGAAGAAAGCAAAATTACTGCATAAAAGTGAAATCTTAAGTTTTATCCATGAAGATGGCTTGCGACACGAGAAACTGTATTGAAATAACGGACGAAACTGAAACAAAATCTCTTTACACCGGAACTTACGAAAGAATTGAAAAACAAAAAGGAGAGATTGCCAATTGCTGGTTCAGTTTATTGAAACGCCATTGAAACAGAAAAATTCTCAGGAAAAATTTCAATACGAAACAGGAATTTTGGATCAAGGTCTGCCTCGTTAAGTAATTGATATCGGTAGCCTGCCGATTCAATGGAAATCTATGAAAGGTTTATACCTTTTTCAGAAATAGCTCACTACTCACACTTGAATACTCAAATTTTGCTTTAATTCACTTGAAATCTCACTTGGTTTTCTCACACTTGTCGCCAGTACGATCACCTCACCAAAAAAACATTTAAAGCGGAATGTGCGTTGTCTTTTCTTTTGTTCATTTAAAGGGTGATCATATAACTTGATAAAGAAACTTGAAAGAGTACCGATCTTGACAAGTAAAGTAATTGCTATCTTATGTCAACAACTCAATCAACACAAACGCAGTGGCTCACGTATACAATAACCGCACAATTTCCGAGACCTTTACATTCAAAGGCTCCTTCATGAAATGGTCAGTTCTCAGCTTCGGCTCACACAATCTCCTGTTTCGAAATGCAGAACTTAGGCAATCAATTAGCCTGCGTAGCTGGCGGTATTGTAAGCGTGCGCGAAATAAAGTTTTGGCGGCGGAGCCGCCAGAAGCGAGCGGCGAAGCCGCGAGAATTTCAGAGTCCCTCTCCCCATTCTCACCGCGCTACCCGGTGAATATAACATTTTGGAGGCGCGGCTGCTAAGCTAAGCGAGAACTTATCGTGTTTTAGCACGTTGTTTTGCACTTTCTTATATTCACCGCTGAAAATTATACTAAAACAATTATTGGCCTCAGGCTCAGTGAATATTGGGGAATATTTACCTCGACTACGTCTCGGTAAATATTCACCAATATTCACTTCGCCTTCGGCGAATAATTGTTAAATATTCAAATGGTGGCCATTTTGCAACAGTTGGTCAAGACACCGATCTCGATATCTTCAACCAATAAATATGACTTCGGGGATCTGGGGACCAAAGTGATCATTTGTATGAGCTGCGATTGGTGGACCAAAGCAATACACCTCTTATTAGGTCCTTTTCCTCGGACACCAGCATCTATACAATTTTCACCATTGCTATCCGTGTCTCTAGAGATTGGTTACAAATCACATGTTAGGTGTATATCGACAGTTTGTGGTAGGTTTTCCAAGAGCATTTGAGATATGGAGTGATTGTGCTCGGAATCTGATTCTTGACTCGGATTAATTTTTGGAAGCTGTGGTTAAATGTAATTGAACCACGTAAATTGTGTCAAAAGGCCGCATCTTGGGACTGATATAAGCAATTCGCTGTCCAAAGTTGCGGGGCGCGCTTATCGTCATGGTGTAACGCTCAGGCTTAAATGTCCAAAGGTACCACCGATAGTCTATTTTGTTGTTGATGTTGTTGTTGTTTTCTCTCTTCTTTTTCTTTATGCCCTGGTACTCCAATACGAACCACTTGGTAGACACGTTGGCTGCATTTCTAGAACAATACCTTTGAGTGTCCCAAGGTGGATTTCCAATGTCACTCAACTTATACGCAACATTTTGTTTTATATACTAATTACTTCAAAACATTTTCGCTGTCTTTATTATGACGAATAACTGTAACTTGCACAATATATTGAAAGTCTATTTTCTATTCTATCTAGTCTATTTTGTTGTTGATGTTGTTGTTGTTGTTTTCTTTTTATTATCTTTTAAGTATTTCCTGCGCATTCGCAGATGCCCTGGTACTCCAATACGAACCACTTGGTAGACACGTTGGCTGCATTTCTAGAACAATACCTTTGAGTGTCCCAAGGTGGATTTCCAATGTCACTCAACTTATACGCAACACTTTTTGTTTTATATACTAATTACTTCAAAACATTTTCGCTGTCTTTATTATGACGAATAACTGTAACTTGCACAATATATTGAAAGGGGAGCAAAGAGAAAAGAGCAAAGAGCGATCGAAGCCTGGGGTACTTGATAAAGAGACTGTTCTTGGGGTCGTTATGCGCTGAAACAACTTCAGCTGACCTTTTTTATATAATAACATGATTACTACTTCACGGAATGGTATCACAAGACCAGTTATGGCTCCCCGTAGCCCATCTAATTTGTTGCGAAAAAAAAGTCTTGTCTAAAAAACGTCACGAACCCATCAAGGCCATCATGCCATCCGTAACGGTTGTGTCACGAACGAAGTCAGGTGACCTCCGTCACGCGTCTCACACTGTGTTTACACGGAAACGGTTTCAGTTGTAACCGCATCGTTTTCGATGCGGTTAAGCCTTCCGTTTACACGATGCCGAGCGACACCGTTACTGAAACCGGGTAGTTTTGAAAACGCTGGCAAAAGTGGAGCGTTTTGAAAACGATACGGTTTCATCTGTCCTAAGTTGGAAATGTTGGCTTATAAAGTTCAGAAGCAGTTCGTCGTGTAAACCGCGAGCCCGTGAAACCGTGTCGATTTGCAACCGGGTCCGTGTAAACGCTGCCTCAAGCGTTTCCTACATCACAAAGAGCGCCTTTACAGACTTTTACAAACGAGCAAAAAGTAATGCGATAGCACTATAGCATTCAACTTAATATTGAATTAAATACGCCCCGTGAAATAAATATCTACAAACGGTGAACAGAAACTCCCGCTGTGGAATAGTGTTCGATTAATTATCTATCAGCATTTGGATAACAATTTTCTGCCGGGACGAGACTTATCCAGTCCTTCCCTCTTTTGACAGCGGGATCTTTTTGCGTTCCTGCGCCACCTTCGGCACCACAATAA
Organism: Astreopora myriophthalma; assembly: GCA_014634185.1. Classification (NCBI taxonomy): domain Eukaryota; kingdom Metazoa; phylum Cnidaria; class Anthozoa; order Scleractinia; family Acroporidae; genus Astreopora; species Astreopora myriophthalma. The sequence goes on along the minus strand of BLFK01000134.1, from coordinate 801,409 downwards.
ACTGACGATAACAAGTAGAAAAAGCACTCCAAGGAAACACGTGACGATGATGAATGGCGTGAGATACCTTTGCCCCGTGCGTGCGTCAGTTTTCCCTGAAGTAAAGAAGAGGGACCTTTAGATTGGAATGCAAGTACGACTACGAGCATTCTCGTCCCCAGACGCCGCGACTCTTTCAATCAGCACCAAGAATAACGACCTCTGACCGGTTCCGAAGTACAGGCAGTCGCTAACCTCCTGGTTCGGAACCGGCCAGAGGTCGTTGTTCTTGGTGCTGACCGAAAGAATTGCGGCCTGTGTGGACCAGAATGGACTACGAGTACGCGTTTTTCGTTCTGAGCAAGCGCACTTGGAAAAATTTCGACCTCGATGCCTAATGCGCTTGGCCAGTACGGAAAACTCGTACTCCAATCGGTCGCTATTAGCGACCTTTACATCGGAGTACGAGTACGACTACGAATACAAGTTTTCCCTTCTGAGCACGCGCACTTAAAAAAAATTCGACCTGAAAACCTTATGCGCGTGCGCAGAACGGAAAACTCGTACTCCGATCCGAAGGTCGCTATATAGAGAAGGGACAGGGGACATCAGAGACTTGCATTGTTAACGACACCAAAAATGTAACTTGGCTTCGCGAAGAATACCATAAGTTTCTGTGTTGTCCAGGATTCCCTCGCATTGAGGGAATGCACAAGACGTGTACGCACGTGCGTAAGTAGTCAAAATTTAAGACGGAGGTGTGAGCTTTAATTAATTGCTCGGCATGTTATGAATGCGAGAAAATCAAGGCCGAAATATATACCCCCGAGGGCCATGAATTGAAGTGGAAAAACAAGGTACTGTAACTCACAGTGCGGACCGAGATAACGAGATTAGTAAGGTGTTTATTATGTCTTGTGGTAATCGAATCGAGCGGGAAAGTGCACCATGGAATCAAGCGGGCTGTACTGCAGAATACGGCGCACTAAACTGACCAATCACAGCGCACGTAGTACCTGAGGGATATAATTAAAAAACAATGGGCTGATGCACCGACTGCGCGTGCACTTGCCAGACCTTAAAGGCCCAGTATCAGATCACCCTTGATGCCTGGCAGTCGTTTATTTTTGTTTTGAAATTACAAGCTTGTTCCGGACTGGCTCTTTTTTAGGATCAGGTTATTTTTGACTAGTTGATTTTTTTGACCTGGGCGCCTTTAAAAGTGCCTCTAACAAAGAAAATGCTTAATTGCGTGACTCTTGAATACGAGGTTTAATTAACCGGCTTGCTGAATGTCGTGGTATGGTTCAGAAGAGCGCATGAAGACGCACTACCAGTATCTTGCAAATGAAATCATTACCTTTTGTTGGTCGTGGGACGTCTGTTGCATTTACTTTAGTATCTGAGGTGTAGTTGCCACTGGGAGTGCTAGATTCTGGATAGACTACTGAATAAAGGAACGAAAGAATGAGCGAACGAATCGAAGAATAAATTACTGTGCTACACGAATGGCTGGGAGGACACGGAAGACAAGTAGGTCGTGCTTTTCCAAAGGTTATATACAGCTCATCCTCGGTGTAACGACCTGTGAAACTCAAACCCGGATGACGTAACGCAAAGAAAACAAAAGAGCGTTAAAAAATGCATGAGACAATAACCGTGACACGAGCTAAAGAAACAACGAAAAAGTTTCACAGGTTTTTATCCCGAGCCTTGTAAAGCTATTGTATAATAAGCCAAATGTATCAATGCCCGAGTTCTGAATGGTCAATCGGTGTAGCCATCCCAGGAAATACGGATTTCTGTGTTGTTTTTCGGAGTCCCGTAAAAACAGACAGACAAACAGAGAGAGAGAGAGAGAGGAGAAGGGTGGGATGGGGGCGGGGGGGGGAGGGGGTAAGGCGACTGTTACAAACTTACCAGCAGTTCGGAGAATTAGAGCGTCATCGATGCAAGTTAGTATATCATTAACCGATAACATCTCGTACAGAACGCAATAAATATTTGCCAAATTACGGGTGTAATTTGAAAACGCAGCAAACAACATTCCAGCTTGAAGGTCAACGTATACTTTAACCCTGCCCTTGTATGCACCATCATGGTATTTGTCGTAAGTTCTGTAAAACTTTCCAACTTTGTTTGCAGATGCTACTTTGTCCAGTTCAAGCTGAACTGGCCTTTTCAAGGCCATAACCGTGAATCTTAATAGCTGGTTTGTCTTTGGATCCACTGCGATTTTCCAACACAGAGTCACATTATCACCGATCGAGGCATACGTCACAGAGGGACTGGGACAAAGTCCCCAAGAAGCTCCAGCTGCAACAGGGAAAACAGAGAGTGAGTGAGCGAGTGAGTCAGTGAGTGAGTGAGTGAGTCCATAGTTAGTCAGGAAATCTGTCAGCGAGGCAATTGGTCAAGTAGTTGATTGGTCATCGTTTCGTAGCACTTGCTTATGTAACAAAGCAAGCCTGGCTGGAATTGCGTCCCAGTATGGCGTCGATACATGACACGTGACTAGGTCCTTCATGGGACCGTTAGTCCTTGAGACAGTCAGCCAGTGAGCCAACTTAGCAATCAGTCAGTCATTTAGGCGCTCCTAACGGTGACAATCTCCGGCACAAATTTAGTGTCACGATCAGTGGATCGGGCCGATGACGCAACTGAAGAAACTTACTTGACAGCAAAGTTATCGCAATAGCAACGATCAGTCTTGGGCATATTTGCATCTCCATATCTGCATGTAGCTGCGTGTCTTCAGTTTAAGATTTTCTTCAAACAAATTCAAAATGAGAAAAAAATTCAAAATGAGGAAATGCTTGATAATGTCTTTGGAAAAAGCTGTTGACGTTTGTCCAGACCTGCCCGCTCTTTATCTTAAACGTCAAGAAGGGGTCCCCCCCTAACCTACTTCGTCTGGATCACTGCAATGTGAGCGCATCCAAACGCATCGGTGACACAAATTGAATTTTCATCTTCATAAACCAATTTTGTCTAATGAAACAATATATTTGTCAAGTTGGCAAGATTTCCGTACAGGTCCCTACTTCATTATGCATACACATTCTTTGCAAAACTCTGTTCACGCTCGTTCTTTTTGGAAGAGGGTTAGTAGGAATATGCATGTATAATTAATGTAGGGAGCTGTACGGAAATCTTTCCGTTCTGTGGTGCACTCCTAGTTCGAAAAGTGCCCCGCTCTTGTGGCACGCATTTTTGGTATACATTTTCTTTCAGGTCCACTGAAACACAACGACGGGGAAGAACCAAATTCAGCATTTTCTGTATAAAGAACGAAATCGTTGTTAAGGTAACTAAAACAAAATACAATTAAGAACAAAGATCGATAAATACAGTAATTAAATGCCATTCAAATAAATTCCATTATTATTATTATTATTATTATTATCACCATTATTATCACCATTATTATTATTATTATACTAGCATGAAACACGAATACTTACCATACGAATATGACGAAAAGACTTTGAACTACTCAAATTTAAAGTTTTAAACTTGACACTGAAAATCTGCGCAGTAAACAAAGTTTACAAGTGACCTCCATATATAGCAAGATGCAAAATCAACTAACAGGTAAGAAAACGACTCTGCCAACAACGAAAAAAACAATGAACGAGAAATCGACAGTAGGAAAACAAGGGAAAACAGGAACAATACATTGAATTATACAAATAGCTTACGCAATCATGGGAAAACACGAAAAGGGACGACATTTTTCGCGCTACATCATCCTTTCGGTGACTGCAACTTTTGCAAGCATGTGCTATTTTTTTCGTGATCAGGTCATCGATTTGCCCCTCATTTTGGTATCCACCCTTAAAAATTATTCCAAAACAATTGTTCATCTCATGGTAAGCAAATATCGATAAATCTTTACCTCGTCTTTTTCAGTTGTTTTGTTTTGTTTTCTTTTTGTGCAGTAAAGTAGAAAAACTCGCGCAATAACATAACCTGTTCAGGCCTGCCCAAAAGACCACAAGATCGTGATAGAGCGTGTTACAAATTAAACAGGCCATAAATATGATCGATGCTGAAGTAAATATCTGAAGACTGTAAAGGTGCTTTCGATTGTAAAATATGAATGAAGATCTTAAAATCCGGGTCTTTCGGATTTCCAATGGAACACAAAATCCGCCGGGGAAGGATTTCAATTAACAAAATGCGCGGCGAAATCCGTTTTCGGATTTTGTGTTCGATAGTAAATCCGAAAATCCAGTTTAAGGTTCTCAATCCAAATTTGTGATCGAAAGTACCTCCACAATTGGTTTCGGCTCCGTTAAATTTTGTGCCAATTGTGAAACACTTTTAGGGGGAGTCAATTACAATTTGAGGACAGTTACTTGGGAAATTAAGGCAAGAAAATGTAATACGTTTCAATTGCCATGACCGATGAACCGAGTGCTGGGATGCCTTGTAGCCTCTTGTTCTCTTCCAAGTTGTAGACTTTTGTTTTTGAAACACCTTCTCAGTGGTACATAAGCTGTGTCGCATTGGACTTCTATTATAATCGAATTATAATCGAATTGAATCTGAATCATGGCAGCCACGCGATAGGGTGCCATTTTGGTTTCAATTCATCAGATTGCGCGCTTACCCTGCCTAGTTTGTTTGTATTTTTCGCAGATGTAAGCCTAATGAAGAATATGAGAGGAACTTGTATGATAGCCTGAATTATACCTCAGATGAAATTAACTTTTAGCGTGAACACGCCTTTGGTCTGAAATGACGGCCGTTTCGTTACCGTAGCCACGTGGGGACCCGTGACTCCAGACAAGGAGATGCTATTCCAAAAAATTGTTTCAAATCTCGTCAGAATTAGTACACACAGGTATTCACTTTTCAGTTTATTATTTTTGCCATTTATGCTAAATTACAAAACGAAAATACATACTACATAAAATTACAAAAGGATAATTCAGTAGAGCAACAATAGATACGTATGGCGAGGAGGCCCATACAGAAACCATCATTAGGGCTTATTCGAGCTACGGGCTCCTCGAAGAATAGACAATGAAATGAAGGGTTAAAACGTGACTTGTGAACACTCGGACTTCAGCCAAATGGTTAATTTCTCTACACCTTACCTTACAAATATGAATGAGAACACGTTATGGCGTTACTCGTTTATCCAAACGTACGACTTTTGATTAACTACAACAATTGAGACGCGAATAGAAAATCGAAAACGTTTTCAACCGCATTTTTAGAAGTCTAATCAGCACATCCACATAAATCATTACTGAATTAACCGATACGGTCCCATTTCTCTCACCTCAAAAAAAGAGTTGGCGTCCGATTGCCTCTTAAACCAATACGTTTTCACGGAGCTTTTTCCCTCAAGTCTCCGCATTGAAAATAAACCACAGTACGTTCGTGGTGGTCGTTGTTGGTGAAACTGTCTGGATTGATGTTGCTTCAATGATTAAAGTCCGCAAGCAACACCTATGCGCGCACTTTGTACCCGTGAAGTAGAATCACACGTACGAGCTTCATCAATTCTGTTTTCTTCAGCGTTATAAATCGCTATGAAAACTAGAACCTAATGTGACGGTTTTCAAACACATATCCTGCACGATTCGCCAATAGATCATGAAAAGAAACAAAACGCACGTGTTCTGCGCAAAAAAACAGTTACTCGTCATAAGAGAGCGCCAAGCCAACCACGGAAACATCAAAATAATGTACTCAGCCATTGATGACATAGTATTTGAAAAGCGAGTGATCAGTGTTGTGTTTCACGTGATCGTGAACTTAACCGTGACTTGATTGTCGAAGAAGAAGAAGACATTACCCACCCCTCCCCTAATCAATTAAAGACTACCATCTCTCTCTTCCCATCTGTGTTTCACCTCCTTTTCTGGGGCTGGGACCAGCGTCGTTTCAATTATCCCGTCCCTCCTCCAGCGTTATCCCGTTTCTTCTTTTGTCTGTACCACTTCATTTCAGTAGAAAGTTCTAAATTCTAGAAAATTCCAGGGAGCCTAAGCTGACCGCAGATCGAGACTAAACAGACCGGAAAATTGGTTAAGTTGAGTGACAGTTGTCATTTAGCCTTTGACATTCACACGGAGAAGTCGTCGTTTACAAAATAAAGGTCCCGTCAAAGCAGGCGAGATTGCGGCTCTAATGTCAGTTTGTCATATTAGATGTCAACCCTGAAGCTAACCATTTCAGAGTGACCACACAGTCTAAACAGAGAGAAAAAAACTAAATTACAAATTGCACAGAAATTGCACAGATTCGAGACTTTTCTGACAACTTTGACATTTAGCGAACGACCGTCTGACTTCTTCCATGGGCTGCAATGTTTTGCGGATTTTGGATGGTTCATTTCCATACAACGAGGAGTCACGCAAATAAACCTGCGGTCGAGTTATCGGCGTCGTTTCCCCCTATGATAATTTGCCTTACGTCCAAACCCTGCTTTGTATAAACTATTTCTACTGCGCGTGGGACTAAAACTAGCGATGTTCTTGCAAAGAAATACCTTTGTTTTCCAGCGCAAAAGGTCATTATCATCGATTTAATGCCTGTACATTGCCAAGAATGTACTATTTTACCACTCATTTTTCGCCAAGAAAAGAAAAGAGGTTGATTAATTCCTTTTTGAATACACCAAAAGAAGCTGCCGTGTTAATCCCTGGTTAATACTAGGAAATTTGCTGACCCAACTGAATCTTAACTTTTAACCCAAGATGAAAATGGGGAGTTACACGGCCAGCCCACGCATAGCTATTTATGTAATTAATGATGTAAAAATTTCAAAGGTTTGATGAAAGAGTCTCTTAAATTCCCGTACCCCGAGAATTCCGACAAGTATTTTAAAGCCCTTGTGAGGCACGAAGTTCTGTCTAGATGTCGCTCCAGCTTTAGGCCTCGTGGGCTGTAAGGACTTTGACGTCCGCGAGCTGAATGCATGAAAATAGCCTGCTTTTTCCTAAATAAGTTCATTCGCCAATGAAATCAAACTGACCAGAGTAAAACGCAAGGATTTGACTTGGATTAAACATTTAATGGCATTCATTGGTTGCAACAGTGTTTTTAACCCCGTTCCTTTCTGCGAACACGCATAAATGTGTTGTATCATGAAGAGTTGTATTGATGGATGACTGACAAAAGTGTGTTTTACAAGAGTTCTTTTTGTGGAACACAAAGAAGCGCACTGGACCCTGCGGCATCTCGGGTCCACCCCGAAGATAATAAATTACCTTCGTACTGTTAAAACCCAGCATATCGATTAAAATTGGGGAGAAAATTTGCCAATGTTTGTGCCTTTGTAAACTAATTTACAGTAGCACCAAACGTTACGAAGAGAAACGTGTTTGTCACCAGGTGGTCGAGACGATCGTTTTGAGTGGATGACGTAAAGTTATTCAGAAAAGTCTTTGTCAGCTGCTTTGGGTTGGACACTAGGGATTTCGACAGAAGTATATAACTACTAACCTGTTAGGACGAATAATTGCAGTAAAAAAGCGGAAACTATCGATTACCAAGCTCAGGGCGGGAGAATCTACAAATCCAGTTTCACAGCTTACGCGACTCTGGTCACTCTCCGAATGTTTCCTATCAAAGATTCAACTCTTTGGTGGACTTTGACCTCGCGCATGTTTCCATACAAAGCAAGCCTGAATACAAAGCACTAATGATCAAATGGAATGGAATGAGAAAATATATATTATTTCCGCCTTTTAGGCTTCTATGGATGCAGTATCTGATGATGTAAGAGAGCGATGACCAAGGTTCAGTCGTCACGTTATTTTCATGAGGGATTTTATATTGAAGTCTATTAAATTGCCAATATTATTGGTTGAGTCCGTTTAATCTCGCGCTAGCAGATTTCTTAGCCTTACTTAGCCTCGTGCGCAGATGTCGATATTAAAAACAAGGTCTTCATCTTTTTCAGATCCTTAGTATATTCCACCAAACATCTTTTCTCGATATACAGACTTAACAGGGTTTTTCATGTGAGGTAAAATTAGAGATTGTAAGTGTGAAATTATCTTTTTTCCATACCTGTTTAGAGCGGGAACTACACCAGAAAGCGCTCCTTTATAGTGTTTCGTCCAATGAGTTTTTCTATCTTAATTTAAGCTATTTCCTTGAGCAAAGTCTTGTGAAACTAGATGGATTAAATTATCTCTCCCCAGTAAGTGGACTGTGGACTTTGGAGTGAAAATTCTTCCACGTTAACGTTCACCAGAAATGTTCAAAGTATCAAACGCTGTGTTTTTAGGGAGGGGAGGGAGGCAACACATTCTTATGTCGGGGGTTAAAGGTCAATAGATGTTTCGATATATTAAAATTCCCTCTTAGACAAAAAGCATTATCTCGTGGCTGTCGCGGCTCCGAGGAAAAAAATCATTCAAATCTCTGTTTACTTTATTCCCTAGGGCCTCTAAGTCATGTTTATTGTTTGAAGTTGAATTTTAAAATAACGAAATTGGCCTGTTGCCGGAGGTATTGTCACAGGCACCCCAAGCTCAATCACAGTAATTGATTCAAGATGATTGTACATATCGAAGCTGTCCATAAAAGAACCTTACGGCCTTATTGTCATGGTCTGTTGCTTGAGAACGTAACCACGCCGGGGAAGCAAGCAACACGATTTACTATTATCACTATTATTATTGAGAACGTCTGTTGTTCTGTTTAGTTATCTGATATTTGGTACAATTTTATTTTATAATCTCAGTTTGCAGCTCACACGGAGCGCTCACACGGAGCGTGGCCTTACAGTTGTAGTTCCGTGGTATTTTGTCTAGCAGTTTAAAATTGCGACCACTGAGTCACTTGAAACTTTGTATCAACTGGTTTGCGCATGCTGACGTAAACTGCCAACGCCCGGCATCATAGCCAGTCTTCCCAAACTGACCGCTTCACGCACCTGAGTCAGCGTGGACAAAAGCATTTCAGTGTTGTTGTTTATCACTGAAACCTGATTTCAATCTGAAATTCATGACAGATCGATCGGTTCCTCTGAGAGCACTCGGCAAGTGTAAACCGGACGACGCACGATTGAAAGCCAAGGATTTTTACGCGAAATGAAAAAGAGTTTTCATTCGTATGCGAAGTAAAAGTACTTGCCAAACGTTCACAAAACGTTCGCACTTAGACTCGCTTTGATAAAACTCGGAGTCAAGAGGGAACTTTGGCACAATCGTTTTTAATAACCGGAACTTTAATTACTTTAATCCTGACTATGCTAAGCTTGTGTCACTGTATAGAAACATAATTTACCAGGCTGAAGACCTCCGGCATTTCTTTCAAGGACAATCCAATTCCGGTGGTCACCCATCACTCAAAAAAAAGGCATTAATCTGCCAAATGTAAATCTGCTTAATCTAAATGGGAAAGTTAGTACAATGCATCATCGGTTGTTTAATCTGAGGCCGGTAATTATCCGTAGGAGGTCCGGATTTGATTATAACAAAAAAACGCACAACACAACAGTGCCAGACTGAGTCCATAAGGGATTTTTGACAGTGCACAGGCACACTTGACTTTCGTTCCTTACTGAATTAACGTATAGGTCACCATCATTGGTACCGATATTTGCGTGGGCATGTTTGATTTCCTCTCACGCGCAAGTTTGGAGTGTGTCAGACACGCGCTGTTTAAGGAATAGTAAGAGTCGACTTTGTCAGTTCCTATATATTCAAATAACTTTTATAATCCAGAATGCCGTAGCTTTCTTTAAAGCCGCACACTACGGTTGGTTGTTCCTTTCGTTTTAGAACATCGTCCTAGTATACACGAGTTTACGTGAATTTAATACAACCATACTTTCTTTGTTGAGCCCAAGTTGAACCGATAAGTCGCTATGCTAGCTTGGGAACTGATCGAGAAAGAGAAAGTGAAAATCACTGACCCCTTGTTACTTCCGCTTTTGATTTGAGAAACTCCAACACTCAGAGGAATAAACGTACAAGAAACAGACCGACGACCAGTAACTCTTATATTCAACAAGGACATTGCTTTCCAAGGAAAATTCAATTAAATCTGACTGAAGGATTTTTTCGTTCAGTGAAAGTTTTTCTTGGGTGAACAAACGACTTCCGAGAAACCTGGGAACGAACCAGACAAACACGTGATTTCCGAAGCAACTGCGCATGCCTTTAAGTAAAGGAGGAATCTGCCACATGCAAAATAGTTATTTTGTACGAAATCCAAAAGCACGAAAAAATCATTTGATGCTATCCATCCTTTGGTTTCTGTTGTTTTACTAATTGACTGTTATGTGAGATTCTTCTGGTCAAACGAGGTAAGGCTTAAAGCTTTCCTTAGAAGAGATATGTGACCCGATTTAGAAGCCATTTTGAATCCCGCTTGCAAAGTACATTTCCTGTCAGTTTTGATGAAGTGAGGAAACTCGTGTAATCACTTTCATTGGAACACGCCAAATGAATTATCGCAAGAAGCGGTAATTTCTAGCAGTCCCTGAATTCCAGTGCAGCGGTATATTTGGCTTGGTTATCGTTAAAAAAGTGATACGGTATGGGATTTAACTACGATTACGTATACTTCTATGCGATCGGCCGGCAAATGACACAATGTCGGGTTTCATGTTTTATTTTATGCCTTTTATTTGTTTTGTTTGTGTATGTGGAGCTATTGAGCTTTAGCTCCTGTGGTGCAATACAGGAATATGTAATTAAAGCGAGAATTTACCATACGATAACATGTATTTTGCAGCTCAGTGATCGTGTTGATTCTTACACAAAACAGGAATGATAAGTCCCGTATGATTATAAACAACCTTTTGGCCCGGATACATCCAGCTTTAGTCGGGTGCTATAACGGTTTATCATTTGCCGCCTGAGCTCAAAGATGATTACTCATGGGGATCGTTTACAAATCTAGTTTGCAAAATAGTCGAAAGGTTTGCTTAATTTAATCTCTTTCCTCCCAGATGTAACTTTTATTTTCACAATAATAAGTCAATTTCTGCATGTTGGAGAGTCAACTTGTAAACGTTTCAGGGGAAAGTTGTCTCTTTGTGCATAGCTCTCAACTCACCCAATTGCTGACAATCGTGCATGTTTGATCAGCCAGCTAATTACACCCTCATGGTGTAACATCACAGCCTGTGACATATAAAGAAGATCTACATGTATGTATGACAATGTACAATCGATGTACAAGTAGAGTTCAGATTTTGATCTGTTTGCTTTTCCAACTAATTCTTTCCAGTAGGCTTATCAAAACTTGTTCTTTATATGGTCGTTTCCAATGTGACAGTCATACAGCACAGTGTATTTTTTTTTTAATTGGATCACACCAAACAATGGTGTATCTGTTTATTTCATTGCACCTGTTCATCAAGAAGCCATTATGTTCATTCAAGTTTTCATGCTGTTTCCCTTTTTTCCTTTGGCAATTCATGAAAGATCTCCATGTCATAACATTGTACACTTCTGTAACTTAAAGTCTAGTTGCTCTCAGGTGTTCTCCCTTTCTTGTCAATTTTTTTTTACTCCGTCTGTGTCTAGAAGAGCATGTAAAGTAAGCTTCCCTAATGCAAGTTAAATATTATTGATCAATGAATTAGAGAAGTTAAAATGACTTGCATGCAACCCTAGCTAGTAGCTAGATTAACACCATTACAACATCATTCAATAATAATTGAAGGGCTCCGGGCAAAAATGTTTTTTTGTGCATTTGGTCGTATTGTAGCCGAATTCTGCGCAATGCACGGGGATTAAGTAATAGAATTACCTACCCAAGTGATGTGAAGAAAATAACAAAGGAAGAGGAAAAAAATTTCTGGACAGTGGAGAGGGGTTGGAGGCACGAGAGGAAGAAAATGTGAAAATGCACGGAAACATTTTTTTTTTGGCTTCTTTTGATTGTATTTCCCAAGTTTTTGGCAACAGGGATAGGGAAGTTTACCGGTAATATTACAGTGCAGTTGATTCAGTGGAAATTGGCTGTGATTTTGCAATAATATTTTATTATGTCCTATAAACTGCACAAAATTCAGTTATGTCATTTTTTCCTGGAGCCCTTCAAGTAATTAAAGTGTCAGTGGACTTAGCACTGGCTGGAGCACTACATGTAGTTGAGGAATCAATCAACTCAATTAACAAAAGTTGGTTTTCACAGAGAGGGAAAAACTGGAGTACCTGGAGGAAAACTTCTTGAAGCAGAGTCGAGAACCAATTAATTTAGCCCATCTTAAAGGGAACCTCCACTGCCACAAAAAGATAACTTTAAAAGGTGGGAAATGATGTTTACAATGAAATTTGTTTGAAAAGTTTTCAAAGAAGGTGTGTGTGTGGGAAAAAAACTGAGTTTTAGAATCACTTCTTTGCACTTTTAAATTTCCCAGGAGCTGTCGGAATAATTTTGAATAATTCTGATGTAAGTTGGTTGCTCTATTGTTATTATACAAAAGCTCTTTATGTTAGCACAGTAGGACAACCACATTACCTCAAAATTATTCAAGATGGAGGTGCCCGGGAAATTTAAAATTGCAAAGATGCTATTCTAAAACTTAATTTTTTTCCCATGCAAATTCTTTCTTTGGAAACATTAAAAAAAATGATTGTAAACACCATTTCCCTCCGTTTAAAGTTATCGTTTTGTAGGGGTGGCTTGCCCAATATTTGACTAATACTTGACCAATATTTTCCGAATACCGACCGAACAAGCAACATGTAGTGCGATAAGGTTTTTATTATAATTATATCGTCTTTCTTGGGCAGATTTTTCTAATTCTTTAGTTTTGTTTATCACCAACTGACACACTGTTATTGTCTGGAAAGTAAAATTAGTCTGTTTTGTCTGTTTTCTTTTTATCTCCATGATAACTGAAACAGTTCAGCAACCTCCATACCTTGCATTGTGAGTGGTCGATCTTAGCAGTCTGTATTGCAAAATTCAGACTGCTTATAGAACCAATCAGAATTGTCCTTTTTACCCAGGACCAATTGTCCCATGTAATAAATGGGCTTATTAAGGGCCTTTCCTAATGGGCCTTAACCCCCAACATGTTAACCAGTGGTTTACCGACTTAATGTTGCCTGCATGTAATATATAATTATTGCTGGTATAGTGGACTCAGAAAGCAACAATACCATTTTGTTATGGTGGGAAGATCCAAGAAACAGGTTGCTCAAAACTCAGTGACAGCCTTGCTCAATGATGTGGTTTCTTTTTACTTTGGTGATGTCTCACAAGATCTTTTTCGTCTTTTCAGGATTTCAAGAGTGAACTTTACTTGAAAGTATTTTTATAACCTGGCAAAGGATAGTGATATTTTCTTACCCAGCACATTAATGTATGGAGACACAAGTGCTTCTATCCTGACATCTGAACTTGTATTATACCAAAATGACAATATCTGTGCGTGGAGGGAACAGTGGAAATGCCGTGCCTCAAACTCAAACCCCAAACCACCCTCCTAACAATGCAACAACACCAGCGCAGCAGAGTGGGCAGTCAAATGAGCTTGGCGAACAACCAGACAGCGAGAACTCTGTTATACAGAATGATGACACAGCAGGTCTTTTGTTACCCAATGGTGAAGTGGCCTTCCCCCTTGCGGAGCTCTCCAAACTGGATGAGATGATCAACAGATCACGCTGGGTGGTGCCTGTTCTTCCAAAAGGTGAACTGGAGGTACTCTTGGAGGCATCTGTCAAACTTTGCCGAGCAGGTATAGTGAAAAGGTTGAGACAATCAATAATGCATACATGCATGTATGTTACAGGTGAAATGAATTTAGGTGAAAACTATTTCAATGTACATATGTACAGTAGCTTGATTTCACATTAATTTTCCTTTGTGTGGTATGTTTTATTAAGCTGAGACACAAAGGCACAAATCAAACTACGGCTGTACAGTAGGTTGAAATAATTTTTACCTGCAACTCCTTGTAACTTGCAACATAAGTTGAAGATAAAACATACACCAGGTAAGAATTATTTGAAACTAGTTTGATTTGAAATTTCCTTTGCTTGGTATTCTAGAGTAAGACACAAAGAAATTGAAAATCAAACTACGATGTTGAAATAATTTTTTCCTACCACATACTTGCAACAATTGGTCAGGTCAACAATAATAATTATTATTATAACTTGTACTGACAGTAGAGCTGCACAGAAAACAAGAACACTTTGGCCAATTTTTAGACCTGTGCTGTGCTGTGGAGAGATTGTCTGAAGGTTTTGAGGGATTGAGAGATCAGAAGGGTTTATGTGGAGTTGACTTCACAACAGAAAACACCAGACTGAACATAACTGATCCCTGCAAAGGAATTTAAGTGTTTTGCTTTGCATACAACTTTGTGAAACAGATAGTAGAGAGACAACAGCATAAGCAGTGTATGTTGGATTGATTTTGGGGGGTCAAATTTAACCAGAACAAAAGAGATCATTCCTGCCTCACATGGGTACACATAAGTTCAGTTTTTTTTTTTTTTGGAAAAAGAAATGTTGTGGATTAATTCTTTGAATAAAAACTCTCATGTCACAAAAGGAATATAAAACTTTCATACGTGAAAACCAGCCAACATGGTAAATTTGAGCGAAAGTGGAACAACATGTACATGTACAGCATATTGTTTTTGCATGGGGCCTTTCAAACAAGGTGCATACTTAAAAGAAAAGTTATAGCAAATCCATGTAAGTACAAGGTACTTTCAAAACTCAAATGAAAATTAATTAATGCCTCCGATACATCCTGTCGTGCTGCCTGCGATGTCGATTTTGATCATTATTACTGGCATAACCAAAACATGTCATGAATTAATTTTTATACTGCAAATCAACAGAGCTTGACACCAAGAGTGAAGAGTGTCAGAGGTTCTTCCGTGATGGGTTGACTACATCTTTTCATAAAATTCTCAATGATGAGGCAGTTAATGGCTGGAAATATGACATTCATGTGAGTTGAAATTAATGATTTGATTGACTTATAAAAATAATGTAGAAACAAAGTTTACGTGCCAAGTTTTGTGTCCCTATAATACATGTGGTTCACTTTTGATATTATTAACATTCAACTAAAGCCATAAAGGTCCTGGGTCCGAATACAATAAGGATTTGTATTTTAGTTTTCCACTAGAGGCTGTGGTTTAAGCAAGTTGTCTAAGAGTGAATTTTATAAAAATGAAATTGAATCATCATCAGTGTTCCAGGTAAGAGATGGGTCTCTGAGTAAAAACCCAACAAAGCTGAACACCTGGCACACCAAATCAAGTGATGGACTTAAGAAAAAATAATAATGTATGGAGAGCCACTAATACTGACCCCAGCTTGACCCCTTCAGATTCACTGTGGGCGCGCTGCCTTAAAAATGTATCTGGAACGCTGACTATTATTGCAAAATCACATGAAATTATTAATAAGCAATAATTGGCAGGTTTTGGCCATGTGGTTTTAAAAGCAACATGTACAGTAGGACATCGTTGACTATGAAATGGTAACTTAAGTTCTTGTCTTTACAGAAAGCCATTCTGAAGAACACTGAGAAACTTGTAGAGCTTTGTGTTACAAAACTGTCACAGGACTGGTTTCCTCTTCTTGATCTTCTTTCTTTAGTGTTTAATCCTATGTCCAGGTACAAATTAATTTTAACAAACAAATTTGATGTTGCCATAGTTTTAAACTAGTTTTTATAGTTTTTCAACCAGGGGAAAAAAAAACAATATAATTATGCTGTGAAGCACCGTGTACCATGCCTTTGAGAGTCAAATAAGTAAATCATGTTGCTGAGACACTCAATATTGTTGTTCTTGTCAGATTTAATATCTATAACGGTGCAAGACCTTCAGAAACTGTGCCACATGGAGCCCAGGTGAGTTACTTTAAACTTTACTTTGGGACAACACAACTCTGCACATGTTACATTTCCATGTTTTGTTTATATCCTTGGTGAAAAGGTTTTGACTCTGAACTATAATCCTGGCCAACAATTTACGGGACAGAACACAAAATGGCTTAGATAGCGTACATTTTTATTCTACACATCTATAAGCAGTCGCCATAACCTTATTCAACCTCTCATTGTCATCTGCAGACCCCCCCCCTTGCAATGTTGATACATGTAGCAACTGGGAGCCTTCAGACTGTACATAAACACAGCAGCGTCACAACATTGCTTGGGGGACGGGGGGGTCAGCGAAAAGGTTTGAGATAAATGTAGCAAATTGTCCCAAAATTTTTGGCCAGGATTGTAGCTTTGCTATAGTCTTGAAATCCCAAATTTTGATCATGCGATAAGTAATTTTGCCCTACAGTATCATGCGAGTCAAACACTCAATGGAGTAGAGAGTACATGTACATGTGATAATTATCTCCTCTGTTGTAAGCTACCGACATTTTATTAGTGGTTTTCATTTTGTCAGAACTTTTGCATGTATTTGTATGGTCTCAGGCTGGCTTGGGTTTGCTCTAACCACTAGAGTCTATGTTGTAGGTGAAAATTTATCCCAGGTAAAATTTATTTCAATGCAATTTGCTTCATATATCTTTTTGTCTTATTTACATGTATGATAATGAATACCAGATAAACAAAATTTCAAATCAAACTAGTTTGAGGTTATTTTTACCGGATGTAATTTTTACCTACAACATCTACATGTAATTTGCACTCTAGAAATATTTTGAGCTGTATTATTATTATTTGCTCAGTTTAACTTAAGGCTAAATGTATGTGTCGCAGAGTCTTGGAATACCATTGTTTACATTTCCCTCTTTTAAATCATCGCTGTTAATTGGGGAACAATTATGTCCATGTTTCAGGTTGTTGAAAGTTCCATCTATGCCAGGCCTCCTGATGCTAGGTCACCAAAAGTAAGTTCTTTTCAAATACATTAACTCGAAATGTCTCTTGCACTTACACTGTGTAGACCAAATCAGCTAACTCAGTGTTGTACCCCGTTCAAAACCTTTGGGAATAACGTGTTTTGTTCCAAGTATTTCCATATCATTTAAATGTGAATGCTACATTATAATGCAAATACAATAAACAAAGAGTCTTAACCCCTCAAGACCTGAATTGGGTGCAACACTGAGTTAGCCAATTTGGTCTATTAATCATGTTTTACATGAAGTCACACAATTTTCCATCATGTATCTTATCCCACTCTTGCAATACATTACCTTGTGAGCAATGGGTTCTCGTCTCTTATTCAGTTTGGTAGTGAAATGAGAGAGAAACCACTGTGAGCGAGAGAGTCATTCCGTCGTGATGCACTGGGACAAATACATTGGATTCAAACTGGAACAACTAGTTTGCAAACCAGTTTTATGTGTGTGTGCAATACTGTAGTCTCCTTCAAAAACACATAAATTACAGCTGCATGTATTCCTAAACAATTATGTTTTTTAATTTGTAATTCCTTCAGGGATGGTTGGTGGATCTAGTGAACAAGTTTGGTGCCCTTGGAGGTTTCAATACCTTACAGGAGCGGATATGTGGAGGCGAGAACCTCGGTGTTCCCCTCTTGGCAGCCCTGCTGAGGTATGTCAAAGGGCTGTTTCAATTGATACAGTAATTGGAAAAACTAATTAGCAAAGTACGATTAATTACGGAGCTAATCAAGTTCTGAAGGAAATAGATCCTTCATCCAACCAGAAATCCATTGAAGTAATATAATTCACGACTTGGGTTTGCTAATTGGTCAGCATGAAGAATAACTAAGAAGAGTGAAGAAAGGTGATGTTACACGAGCAGATTTTTGACGCCCATTTTTAATGCAACATTGTTGTGTTAAGAGTTATCTCTTGTAACATTTTGTTGAGCCAACATGTTGCAGGTTTTTGAAAGCGATTCAAAAACATGCAATGTTGTTGCCTGAATTTTGTTGGTGTTGGTGCGTGTAACACCCCCGCCGCTGACTTTTAACGCAACAGCATCCCAGAATGCACCACAGAGAACCAAAACTCATTGTCCGCCATATTTGTTGCCCGGCATTTGTTGAGCAGAAGCCTGGGTTCAAATGTTGCGAGTGATGTTGCATTAAAAATTGTCTTGTGTAACATACCGTTGCCGCAACAAAGTTGCATTAAAAGTTTTCTCGTGTAACATGGATAAAAAATAGGCATTAAAAATTGGTGTTAAAAATCGGCTCGTGTAACATCACCTTAAGTCGTAGTTGCTTTTAGTTTTACATGTGCATCTTACAAGTTGAAAAGTTTGCAGAACATTTCTGGTGTAATCATACATGTACATATACGGCCAACCAAAACCCAAGCAATTGCACCTGAAGTACTTTTGACACTCAATTGAAACTGTTCATATAGTGTATCTGTTATGCTATACAATAGATTATTGTTTTTGAAATTTCTTGCTCAGAACCAAGCCTTTGATTTACCATGAAATTAATAATGCTTTGCCATAAATTTAAGGAAGGTGCTTCTTTCATTAATATTATTATTTTTATTTTTTGCTGACTTTCTTGGGTTGTTTTTTTTTTAGCCTGTTATTGAATGTGTTAATTATTTCTGCTTCAGACCATTTGGATCCTGTGCTGAGGTTCTTACATCTGGAACTGTTGAAAAATACTTTTTACCTGTTATAGTAAGTTACACTTGGTCATGGTAAATAAACAAATAAATAAACAAATATATCGATAAATCATTAAAATTAATCAATATCAACAGGTGTATGTATTTACCCATTTTTTGGTGGCAAGTAATAGGATGATACACTGCACATGTATGCTAAATTACATGGATTGTGGCAAAAGCCAACAACAATTGACAACCGTTGATATGAAATACATGTACATGTATTCAATCAAATTAATATTATATTATTAAGTTGTCGATAAGCAATATTCAGTGGAGGGTAGGTGCCAGTTGAGAGCAAAGCAGGCAATAGCAGGGTCGTAACGAGGTATATTTTTTCATCGCTGATCCCATAATTTTACCCAAATTTTTGATCCCTGGTTCCAAAAGTGATGAGAAGTTTGATCCCTGATCCAGGAAAATTTTGTTGATCCAGAACGCCTGATCCTTGATCCAATGAAAAACACAGCTGATCCCGATCCCGGTGGTTGTGATCCCAGATCCCGGGGCTGTGATCCCGGATCCCACCCTTTTTTTGGTCCTTGATGCCTGATCCTATATACCTCGTTACGACCCTGCAATAGGCAAATGATGGGGAATAACCATGGCAACCTCCCATAGGTCACCTCCCCCTGGCACCTGTCACACTGATCACTCAGTGGAGAATAATGAACATAAAGAGAACTTGCGTGATAGCAGATTCAATCATAAAGCCAAGAGGAGGGTGGGAGGGGGCAAAAACGACAGAGCTACTCAAAGCAAGCCATGAGGGCAAACCTCTGCAGCATTTACTCATCACAAGAGCAAACCTCTGCAGCAATGACTCACATGCGCATGCGCTAGACGACCACCCGCTGGCCAACAGTTAATCTCCTGGTTAAACATGATTATAGATAATCTCATTATATTACACAACCTGAGGCAAACCTGGTGTCTGAAAGTTACCAGACCAGAGGTTTTATCCATGTACAATTTATTGGCAATTAGCAATTAGGTGGCAAGTGGCATTGTATGCTTGTAACTTTGGAATTAATTTAATGCACAGGGAGTTACGTCTGTCTGTAAGAGATGGAAGTCCAGCTACACTGTGTAGTTAAAGTATCATCGTATGATACATGGGGGAATATTGTCCTTAGTGCTTTCTTGTTAACTGACTACATTTTCTCAGTTTCACTCCCCAGTGCTTAATTATTGTTTGAATGATGTAATTACAAATTATTCTTCTTTCTTACCTGTAGGATTTTGTACCTAAATTTCTTGAGAACTTAACTGATGATGAGCTCAAAAAGGAAGCCAAAAATGAAGCAAAGAATGATGCTTTCTCATCAATAATTAAGGTATGGTACACAAAAAAAGATACTGGTATATCATGTACATACTGTACTCAGTCACTTTTCACTTTGTGCTGTTGTTGTTAGTGTCAATTATTCAGCTTATTGTACTGTTCAGCAAAGGAAGTGCCAGGTGTAATTTGCAGTACTTAATTAATTTAGATTAAACTGCATTAAATTAACTAATACTAAAAGTAAACTAACTCTTAAGTAGAAGTCAAATTACAAATGACACCTCCCAAGAAAATAGTCTTCATTTCAACAGTACTGTACATGTATTATTAAATACATGTCTTCAGTTGTCAACTCTGGGGCGTTTGGGAACTCACATGTGAAGGCATCTGTTGCTCTTTGTTTTCAGACTCTGAGCAATCTATTATTTTTTCTTCTTGTTCATTAGGCTCTCAAAAACCTTGCTTTAAGACTAACGGCACGAGAGGACATTGCAAAACAACTGGAAATATTTAAGCTTAAGATGATTCTCAGGTTAGAGAAATTTGAAAGTTTGAAATATTTTGATGGTACAACTTTACTTTCTCTGTTAATTTGTACAGAAAGAATGTACAGAAAATGCACAAAACATTTGCACTTTGAAACACAATACTTTTCCCAGGAT
>BLFK01000134.1:761123-779306 GCA_014634185.1 Astreopora myriophthalma | reverse complement strand
TGGAATACCATTGTTTACATTTCCCTCTTTTAAATCATCGCTGTTAATTGGGGAACAATTATGTCCATGTTTCAGGTTGTTGAAAGTTCCATCTATGCCAGGCCTCCTGATGCTAGGTCACCAAAAGTAAGTTCTTTTCAAATACATTAACTCGAAATGTCTCTTGCACTTACACTGTGTAGACCAAATCAGCTAACTCAGTGTTGTACCCCGTTCAAAACCTTTGGGAATAACGTGTTTTGTTCCAAGTATTTCCATATCATTTAAATGTGAATGCTACATTATAATGCAAATACAATAAACAAAGAGTCTTAACCCCTCAAGACCTGAATTGGGTGCAACACTGAGTTAGCCAATTTGGTCTATTAATCATGTTTTACATGAAGTCACACAATTTTCCATCATGTATCTTATCCCACTCTTGCAATACATTACCTTGTGAGCAATGGGTTCTCGTCTCTTATTCAGTTTGGTAGTGAAATGAGAGAGAAACCACTGTGAGCGAGAGAGTCATTCCGTCGTGATGCACTGGGACAAATACATTGGATTCAAACTGGAACAACTAGTTTGCAAACCAGTTTTATGTGTGTGTGCAATACTGTAGTCTCCTTCAAAAACACATAAATTACAGCTGCATGTATTCCTAAACAATTATGTTTTTTAATTTGTAATTCCTTCAGGGATGGTTGGTGGATCTAGTGAACAAGTTTGGTGCCCTTGGAGGTTTCAATACCTTACAGGAGCGGATATGTGGAGGCGAGAACCTCGGTGTTCCCCTCTTGGCAGCCCTGCTGAGGTATGTCAAAGGGCTGTTTCAATTGATACAGTAATTGGAAAAACTAATTAGCAAAGTACGATTAATTACGGAGCTAATCAAGTTCTGAAGGAAATAGATCCTTCATCCAACCGGAAATCCATTGAAGTAATATAATTCACGACTTGGGTTTGCTAATTGGTCAGCATGAAGAATAACTAAGAAGAGTGAAGAAAGGTGATGTTACACGAGCAGATTTTTGACGCCGATTTTTAATGCAGCATTGTTGTGTTAAGAGTTATCTCTTGTAACATTTTGTTGCGCCAACATGTTGCAGGTTTTTGAAAGCGATTCAAAAACATGCAATGTTGTTGCCTGAATTTTGTTGGTGTTGGTGCGTGTAACACCCCCGCCGCTGACTTTTAACGCAACAGCATCCCAGAATGCACCACAGAGAACCGAAACTCATTGTCCGCCATATTTGTTGCCCGGCATTTGTTGAACAGAAGCCTGGGTTCAAATGTTGCGAGTGATGTTGCATTAAAAATTGTCTTGTGTAACATACCGTTGCCGCAACAAAGTTGCATTAAAAGTTTTCTCGTGTAACATGGATAAAAAATAGGCATTAAAAATTGGTGTTAAAAATCGGCTCGTGTAACATCACCTTAAGTCATAGTTGCTTTTAGTTTTACATGTGCATCTTACAAGTTGAAAAGTTTGCAGAACATTTCTGGTGTAATCATACATGTACATGTACGGCCAACCAAAACCCAAGCAATTGCACCTGAAGTACTTTTGACACTCAATTGAAACTGCTCGTATAGTGTATCTGTTATGCTATACAATAGATTATTGTTTTTGAAATTTCTTGCTCAGAACCAAACCTTTGATTTGCCATGAAATTAATAATGCTTTGCCATAAATTTAAGGAAGGTGCTTCTTTCATTAATATTATTATTTTTATTTTTTGCTTACTTTCTTGGGTTGTTTTTTTTTTTAGCCTGTTATTGAATGTGTTAATTATTTTTGCTTCAGACCATTTGGATCCTGTGCTGAGGTTCTTACATCTGGAACTGTTGAAAAATACTTTTTACCTGTTATAGTAAGTTACACTTGGTCATGGTAAATAAACAAATAAATAAACAAATATATCAATAAATCATTAAAATTAATCAATATCAACAGGTGTATGTATTTATTACCCATTTGGCGACAAGTAATATGATGATACACTGCACATGTATGCTAAATTACATGGATTGTGGCAAAAGCCAACAACAATTGACAACTGTTGATATGAAATACATGTATTCAATCAAATTAGTATTACATTATTAACTTGTCGATAAGCAATATTCAGTGGAGGGTAGGTGCCAGTTGAGAGCAAAGCAGGCAATAGCAGGGTCGTAACGTGGTATATTTTTTCATCGCTGATCCCGTAATTTTACCCAAATTTTTGATCCCTGGTTCCAAAAGTGATGAGAATTTTGATCCCTGATCCAGGAACATTTTGTTGATCCAGAACGCCTGATCCTTGATCCAATGAAAAACACCGCTGATCCCGATCCCGGGGGTTGTGATCCCAGATCCCGGGGCTGTGATCCCGGATCCCACCCTTTTTTTGGTCCTTGATGCCTGATCCTATATACCTCGTTACGACCCTGCAATAGGCAAATGAAGGGGAATAACCATGGCAACCTCCCATAGGTCACCTCGCCCTGGCACCTGTCATACTGATTACTCAGTAGAGAATAATGAACATAAAGAGAACTTACGTGATAGCCGATTCAATCACAAAACCAAGAGGAGGGTGGGAGGGGGCAAAAACGACAGAGCTACTCAAAGCAAGCCATGAGGGCAAACCTCTTAAGCATTTACTCATCACCAGAGCAAACATCTGCAGCAATGACTCAATGCACATGCGCTAGGCAATCACCCGCTGGCCAACAGTTAATCTCTTAGTTAAACATGATTATAGATAATCTCATTATATTACACAAACTGAGGCAAACATGGTGTCTGAAAGTTACCAGACCAGAGGTTTTATCCATGTACAATTTATTGGCAATTAGCAATTAGGTGGCAAGTGGCATTGTATGCTTGTAACTTTGGAATTAATTTAATGCACAGGGAGATACGTCTGTCTGTAAGAGATGGAAGTCCAGCTACACTGTATAGTTAAAGTATCATCGTATGATACATGGGGGAATATGTTAACTGACTACATTTTCTCAATTTCACTCCCCAGTGCTTAATTATTGTTTGAATGAGTTAATTACAAATTCTTCTCCTTTCTTACCTGTAGGATTTTGTACCTAAATTTCTTGAGAACTTAACTGATGATGAGCTCAAAAAGGAAGCCAAAAATGAAGCAAAGAATGATGCTTTCTCATCAATAATTAAGGTACGGTACACAAAAAAAGATACTGGTATATCATGCTGTCGTTGTTAGTGTCAATTATTCAGCTTATTGCACTGTTCAGCAAAGGAAGTGCCAGGTGTAATTTGCAGATTAAACTGCATTAAATTAACTAATACTAAAAGTAAACTAACTCTTAAGTAGAAGTCAAATTACAAATGACACCTGCCAAGAAAATGTTTTTCCTGCCGGCTGAGCTTGTGAAAGAGGCAGGAAACGAAGTTCTCTCACACTGAATGGGGGACCTGGGTACAAGTCAGGATGTTAGTTTCACGCTCGGTCACGTGAGTCAGTTTTTGTTTTCTTGCCTGACAGTGCAACAGTTTTCCCACCCTCCCACCCCTTAGCGAGTTCTTGCCTAAGTTTATAGAAGTGTATCAACGTTTGGGTAGTTTTTTCCAGTTGTTGACTCCAGTTCTGTTATCTTTGTGACAAATGTGAATAAAGTGCTGTTGCATTGTCGTGTGGCAGACAAATGGCATTCAGTGTGTGAGAAATAGTCTTCATTTCAACAGTACTGTACATGTATTAATACATGTCTTCAGTTGTCAACTCTGGGGCGTTTGGGAACTCACATGTGAAGGCGTCTGTTGCTCTTTGTTTTCAGACTCTGAGCAATCTATTATTTTTTCTTCTTGTTCGTTAGGCTCTCAAAAACCTTGCTTTAAGACTAACGGCACGAGAGGACATTGCAAAACAACTGGAAATATTTAAGCTTAAGATGATTCTCAGGTTAGAGAAATTTGAAAGTTTGAAATATTTTGATGGTACAACTTTACTTTCTCTGTTAATTTGTACAGAAAGAATGTACAGAAAATGCACAAAACATTTGCACTTTGAAACACAATACTTTTCCCAGGATTGAATGTTAGATGTACGTGTAGGTATTGGGAAGGACCAGATGAGGAACAGGTCATTATAAATTTAACTTGTGGTTTAGATAATTCTTACATGGGTATACCTAGGAAGGGATATAACCTACCCCACCCTCCCCCAAAACAATCAAACAAACTAAACAAAAAACCATTGAGCCTTCAATGAAACCCTAGGCATCACTGATTTTCAGAATGCAGAAAGCTTCCAATATACTTAATTTATTATTTACCTTGTAGCTGTGCCTTTTTTTTTTTCATTTTTATTGTAACATTATTTTGAGTCAAGCATTTGTCTTCGTCTTCCAGATTACTTCAAATTTCTTCTTTTAATGGCAAGATGAACGCTTTAAATGAGGTACATGTGCCAAAACCGATGATTTCATTGTGGAGTTGTAGTTTTGAACAAAAATTATGAAATTTTCCCAGTGTCAAGTTACATGTATCATACAGATCCTTAATTAATTGCCTTGTAACAGGCTTTCACCAACCAGTTCTTTTTACTGGTCAATATTGTTTTTTAGATAAACAAAGTTATCACAGGTGTATCTTATTTCACTCACCGGCACACTGTAGTCGAAGAAGAAGAGTGGCTGACAGCTGAGAGGATGGCTGTGAGTATAGTGGGGAAAATGTGTGTTGAACGTCAATTTTAAGTTCTTATTGTAAATACATACATGTAGCATGGCTCTCTCAGCTTTTGTTTAAGTGTCATGTTGTCTGTGGTTGTCAACACAGTTTTTTTCTTTCCAATTTGTGTTTGTTTCCTCCCTGCTGGAGGGTTTTTTCGGGGGGTGGGGGGGGGTAATGTACTGTACATCTTCACTGTAAGTCTGATTTAATTAGAGATAGGACATACATTTAAACAAAACATTGTTTGATGACAAAGATTCTCTCTATACCAAAATACTCGGTACTCTGCTCTGTATACCAAAAGACAGTTTTCTATTAATATTAATAAACTAATGGTAATGTTTTATTGCAGGAGTGGATTCAGAAAAATGGCGTTCTTTCCATTGTTTTAAAAGATAATCTTCATCAACCTCAGGTACTTGTGATGTTGATGGATTCAAATCAGTTGATAAATTTTAACAACTACATTGTGAAATGCAGGTTGGATGCCTGGGATGTCCAAGGGCTTTCACTGGAAGCCAGCCAGCCAGCCCCTGGACCAAGTAACACTCTCGTGGCTGGCAATCCCCGCAACCCAGCCTGAGGCCCTGTGCCAGGCGTCCAGGCACCCGTGACACTGACAAGGCCTGCAAGATCTCCAACAAGTGCAGCCATGTGACTGAAGAACAACATTAGCATGCGCCTAGGCCACGCACCGCTGACCACTACTGCTCTTTGAAGTTAACCGTGCTGCCAACCTACGCTGCTCTTTGTTGTTAACTTCGTTACATTGCATTTAACCGCATTCAAATTCCAAATTCCCAATTTACTGTAATCCTTTGCTCACAGTATTTTAATTATTTTGGAACCATAAAACTTAGTTCCTCTGAAAGTTAACGTGTGAAATAATTATTTAACACACACACACACATGTGATAGTATAGTACTGACCTTGTTGTTCACCCCCACTTTTCCCTTTGCAGTATGTTGAAAAACTGGAAAAAATTTTGCGTTTTGTTATTAAAGAAAAAGCCTTATCCTTGGAGGATTTGGATAACATTTGGGCTGCCCAGGTGAGTTTATATTGGATGAAAATCGTGGAGGGTTCCATCAGCCATTCAAGCCCTCAGACATTGCTATTTAATCTTGCAACAATGCACAGACTCCTCTAATGAAAGAGCCTTTTTTCCCTCTACTTCTTTTAAATTGTTAGTGGAGTGCATGTGCTTGCATTTTGAGAATCTACAGATGTTTCCAATAGTGGATGAACTTTTGTAATGTTGTTTTGGGATGTGTGTTATTGTAAAATTGAAAATTAATGTTCAGCAAGAAACAGAATATTTTAGTGTGCACTTCATTAACAGCTTGGGTCAGTAACAATGAACGTGAAACTTGAAGTTGCAAACCATTTGATTACTTTTCTGTTACCTTCTTCATAATGTAAATTATGCAATTATTCTTATTGTACATGTAAGTACAATCTGCCCAGCTGGCACATGTGCTTTTTGGCTGGCTTGTTTAAAAAATGCTGGTATGGGATTGTGAACTTGTGGAATCATGTTGCATGTTGCGTACATAAATTATATTTAATTTGAATTGTTTTTTGTAACTATTCTGTCTTACCAGGCTGGAAAACATGATGCCATTGTAAAAAATATCCATGATCTACTGGCCAAGTTAGCTTGGGATTTTTCTGCCGATCAGCTTGATCACCTCTTCTCATGTTTCCAGGTAAAGAACAGTACGCGGACAGGAGCCCCTTTCAGGAAAGCTTTCTGTTAATCTGTGTAATTTTGACAGTAAAATCAAGCAATGGTTTGAAGAAATTAATTTACTTTTTGCTTATATCCCTGCAATAATAATAATCAATAAATTCATTTGTCACTGCAGGAAAGTTGGACAAATGCTAGCAAAAAACAGAGAGAAAAATTATTAGAGTTAATAAGAAGGCTAGCTGAAGATGACAAAGAAGGTGTAATGGCACACAAGGTGAATATCATATGAATGTATAGAGCTCACCTAACACGCTTAATCAAGAGTCTTTGGTTACTTCTTGGGTTGCATAAAAAATAACAAGAAAGCTAGTGGAAGATGGTAAAGAATGTGTAATGCCGCACAAGGTGAACATCTTATGGAAGATTTCAGGTTTACAGACTTCATCTAGAGTGCTTTATTTCTTGTGTAGAACAGAAGGATGACGTGTTTCAGCTGAGTCAATTTTGTTTTCATTCAGGCATTTTTGTGTAGTGCCAACTAGTATAAATTGTGAAAAAGGGCGACCAAAATAAATGTACAATTGTAACCCTGAGTTGGACCAGTCTGATGAAGCCCGTGGTTCACTATAGTGTGGCAGGAAGAGACAAAATTAACAATCAGCATATCAACTCAGAACTTGCAGAGTATAATTATGACAAGCTTGTTACAGTTTCTTGCACTAAGAGAGAGAATCAATTTGTCATTGACTCGTTGTTGTAGGTACTGGGTTTACTGTGGAATCTTGCTCACAGTGAAGATGTCCCAACTGACATCATGGACTTGGCTCTTAGTGCGCACATTAAAATTTTGGATTACAGCTGTTCGCAGGTACAAACTGACAAGCTAAAACATGGCCTGGTAAAAGCTGTTAATTTTAATTTTAACTTACATGTGTCAAGTGGTATGCTACATGTATGCTCTGGTGCGATGTACATGCAGGTCTAAGAGTTGTCTTGATGAATTGAAGGGATGTAGCTGAACTGGAAAGCAGGCACTGCCTTTGGAAACTTGTGTAACATGCAAAGTCCAGAATCTAGCGACTTCTTTTTTACAGCAGTGGCCAATCATGGCAGCAGCTGATGGATGGTTGATCAAAAGCTAGCAATCATAAACACATGATGTGACCCTTTGATTCCATTTAGCAAAACGGTTTTGTTTCCTGAGACGTTTACCACATGGGTAGACAAGTGAAATGTCAGATTGAGAGTTGAACTCAACAGTTCGCATGCTATTGATCCCTCCATGAAGGACAATTAATTTGATTTGATTTGACAATGAGTTTGCTTTTTCTCCAAACAAACAAACAAACAAAATCTGTAATATTGCTGTTCATTAACCCAACATTAAACAACTGAAAATGTATATTCGAGTGTTTTGTCTTGTGTGCACATTGTAGAGAAAGCTATTTCTGTCAGTCTCTATTCTTCGGGCCACTTTATCATGGCAAGGTCTTGGCTTCAGCCTTACTGAATAGAATATATGTAAGCAATGACAGTCATTCAACCATTTTATTTTTTCAACAGGACCGTGATTCTCAAAAAACAGAATGGATTGATCGATGTATAGAAGAGCTCCGTAGTGATACTTGGGTTTTACCCGCTCTCAAGCAGATCAAAGAAATTTGTTCTCTTTTTTATGAGGTATGCACCTGTATTCATAGGTGCTGTTGTACTGTGGGATTAAACTTTGATAATTATTCAAAAGAACATCAACTCCACCTATTCTCTATCAGTTGTGAAGAAAAATGGTAAGGATTTATAATCTTTCGTTTTCATACCAGCACATTATCATTTTCAACACAACTTCTTTTTTCAGGCTCCTCAAAACTACTCGCATACTCAACGTAACCCACATGTTTATTATCGTCATGAAGTCATAAACCAGTTACAGCAGACTCATTCTCTAGTCACAATAGTAGCTGATAATCTGGCAGGCTACATGCACAAAGTGCATGTCCTTCTTGAAGGTACGTCATGTATTATGAATAGGACATTGCTGTTGAAAAGGTGCACTTAAGTAACTTTTTTACTATTTGACTGATGGTGTACGGTAAAAAGCCAAAAGAAAAGTTGGGTAACAAAAGCCTGGTTCGCACTTGGGCAATATGAACAAGCATAAGCACAAAAATAAACATAAGAAAAATCTTGTGGTTACAGGTGTGAATAATTATTATTAATTAATTTAATAATAATTTAATAATAATTTAATAATAATTATTAAAGGAAAATAATAATTTAATAATAATTTAATTATTTATAAAAATAATTATTTATAAAAATAAATTATAATTATTTATAAAAATAATAATTTAATAATAAATAAATAATAAATAAAAATAATAAAAATAAAAATAAAAATAATAATTTAATAATAATTTAATAATAATTATTAAAGGAAAAAGAAACTTTCACCTTTCCTTGTGCTTGGGCTTACGCTTGTGCTCGTTAAACTCTCACTAAGGGGAATGAGCATGAAATAAGCATAAGCTCAAGCGTCAAAATTAACAGTACACATAGCTCGTATTTCGTCCGCCGTTACTACGTATGCCTCATTTTCTTGTGCTTGTTTCACATGTGGAAATGTCGTAGAGATATGCTTGCTCTTATTGCACAAGTGGGAACCAGGGTTACAAGCCAACAGTTTTGAATTTAGGAGTGACCAAAGTCAAGATTTGTCATTTTCCAACTTAAGTTTGTGAGAGTATCTCCTCGCTTCTCCTTCCTCTCTAACCTCCTACCCTCTGTGTCAATTCCTCAGTCCCCCTTTTTCGCTACCCCCCCCCCCCTTTTGCCACCCCCTCTATCTTCTCTCTATCTCATCCCCCGGTACTCCCTAACTCCCCTTACCCCTTCCACTTTCTTAGAGTTCAGGATCAACCACTGGTTAAGGTTGTTTAAAAAATGACTGCCAAGAAGAAGTGAATACTTTAAAATAATTTATTATTCTGTGATAATTAGTTTTGAAGAAAAGTCGGCCAGTTCTCCAACTGAAATCAATCAATCAGCTACGTGGGACATGGAAGATTACGTTTTGCTCTCTTTTGTTTTTATTATGTACGTGACAGCAATTAAGCACTTCAAAGTACTCTTTTTATTTCTTTATTTTCTCGAAGGAAAACCAGATGCCGACCCAACAGAAATACAAGTTGACGGAAGGTACAACCACACGTTTCAAGTTCAGGAGAGACTAAATTTCCTCAGGTAATGAAGAAGACAGAAGCAGCTGCTACGTAAGTTTTGAAGTGGGGATGGTGATGCACAGTCATCACTTTTTAACAATGGCATCACTAAGTGAAGGTTGGGTGCCTGAGACATCCTGGGGCCTCCAATACTGGCAGCCAACTCCTGGTTGGAGACTGCTCCCATGGCGGCAAATCCTGGCAACCCAGCCACAGGCCCACACAGTGTCTGATTGAAATAGTTGAAAGGGGAAGAGCAAGACTGAAGGGAAACATCATTTATGATGGTCATACACGCTCTGACGAAATGTTCAGTCCTCTCGCTACAAAACACCCTTCAGCCTTTGAGCGTGAGGGATCACAGTGCATGTGCAAATATGCTGTATGACAAGGCCACTGACAATAACCAGAACCTTAGTGCTCCTTAGTAACTTTTTGTATTGCATTGTCCTGCATTTTATTAATATTATTTTTCTGAAGACGTAAATGCATGATTTTAATACACTCAAAAGAATTAGAAGGGGTCAAGTTCAGAGTTAATGCTTTCTACTACTGACCTTACCGTGTACGGTGCAGTGCTGTGTCAATTCAAAGCACCCCTTTCAGTTTCTGGAGTCAGAGGTCATTGCAGTCTAAAGACTGTAGATTGGTCTTGCTGCAGAGTTTAAGCTTGGTGGTGTAGCCACAGTGGTCTCTAGCTCTAGTCATTGCAAATAATGTACACAGCTCACTTTTTGAAAAAGATTCTTATTCTTATTTGTTTGATTTCTGTAATAAATAAAAGTTATGGTGAGTGATGATGTCCGCTGTTTCAATTTTTTTGTTCACGGAAACTTATCTTGAGCAATCTTTGACTCTATTTCAACTCTTTGGCTTTGGTGTTCAGATTCCTTTTGAAGGATGGACAGTTATGGCTTTGTGAACCTCAAGCAAAACTTGTGAGTACTGCTTTTTTGTGTTCCATACAATGCTGTCATTGGCTCTTTATAATACTGTAAGTGGTGAAATGATAGAAGTACGAACACCCTTAGTATTCTATGTTTCGGTGACACAATCTGTTTCGGCTTTTTCACAGCAGAAGAGGCCATCTTAGGTCTGCACACAAAAGAGAAGAGCTCTGGAATCGAGACTGTTAAAACTCCGCGCTTGTGCCAAAGTGCCAGCAATGACCTTTCTGATGACAGAACATGAAGGAGTGCAGATTTAGACTTGTGCATGGCTTTAGGCCTGGCACAAATAATTGATGCCTTTGCCACTGTTAAACCATCAGTGACACTGCCTGTTGAAATCAGAACAGGCCATTTCCAAGATGCAGTTTGATACCGATTCAAACCGAGTCTTTGTGCGAAACCATTCAAATGGAAATTTATTTGATCTGCATTAAAATACAGAAGTCATTTTCATTTGAATGGTTTTGCAGGAAGACTCGTTTTAAAACAAAGGGGAGCAGCATCTGGGAAATGAGCTATTGTCTGTTTTTCTGGCTTGGCTGAGCATCTAGGGCACGGATATAGGGTTTGGAGGGCACAGGTTCAGGTGGGACTCTGACCGCTAGCTGGAATTGTTCTGCGTACATGTTGACCCTGGTTCAGCCTTTGTTGTCCTGCTTATTGTGATGAGTAATAGTCCAGTTTCGAATTCACCAAAACCGCTGGATAAAAGTACAAAAGGCACATCTGTACAGGGTTAACCTCGACCTGAAGCATACCGGTGAGAATTGTTACACTTCTGTGTGTTGTTTTCTTTTATTATTCAACACTTTCTTGCTGGTATTTGTGAATATTTTTCTTCAGGTTGAGGCTAACCCTGTACAAAGGCGCCTTTGATTTTTTTATCCAGCGGTCTAAGTGATTCGAAACTGGGCTATTGGTTGAATAATAGCTGATTAATCCCGCATTTGCTTTTAAAATTACTGCAGATCTGGCAGTGCCTGGCAGAAAAAGCAGTTTTGCCCTCGGACAGAGAGTGTTGCTTCAAGTGGTTTTCTAAGGTAATGTTTGGAGGCAGTGGAAATCATTCAATCAACACATTTTGTCAGAGACCAAAATTCACGATTTTCTCTTCTTTATTCTCAATGTAATGGCACTGTTAAAAACAGCTAATACACACACACTTGAGAGGAAACCTGTGCATAGACCTATAATTATCATCATCAAGAATCGTTTTAGCATTGTGAACCCATTGATTGCATGTAGTGCCTTTACAAGGAATCTGACTAAGCCTGTTAATTAAGCATTGTAGCAATGTCTTGTACGGGATTGGTGCAGTGATTCTTGAAAGCACTTATCCTCCACGTATGTGTATGTCCTCAATTACTACAGTACTCCTGTGCTAAATCAATTGAGACGTAAATGAAGCTATCATCATCACGATCACCATGAGACCACCGCCACCATCGTCATCGTCTCCATGATCAGCGTCGTTGTCATCATCATTATCATTAATACTTTTGTTGTATAATTAAAGGATTTCAAGTCTACCGCAGTAGTCATTATGAAGACGAGTTTGACGGAGTGTTTTTTTTGTTTTCTGTAGTTAATGGGCGATGAACCAGACTTGGATCCTGAAATCAGCAGGTCATTCTTTGAAGGCAACGTACTCAAGCTAGATCCTTCTCTGTTAACAGAAAACGGCATAAGGTTAGTTACTGCACCATGGTGTTCTAGATAGCTTTGAGAGGCAGGATTGCCCATAGGGAATCCGAAGGGGTCAAAGCTGAGATCTAGAGCAGGGGGTCTCTAAATGTTTTCTGAAGTCTCCCGCTTTATTTTTGTTGTCAGTTATCCAAAATACCCAAGGCCTACTTCTTGTCTGGAGTGTAAAGCTAGGGGGTAATGAGCTCATTAATCTTACAGTGCCAATACCTGACAATTTATGAGACAATAACTTGCTTGCATAAGAGGAGGCCTCAGGATGGCCCAGTGGTATTAAAGCGCTGGATTTGCACGCGGATGTTCTCGGTTCAGGAAATCGCACTTTGACCACCAACTTGTCCCGAATTCAACTTCACCACGCTTTGTAAATAGCCAGCGGGTTAGTGCCTCCTTTCAGGTTGGCTTTCTAATTGCTGTCCTGTTTAAATTTGAATTGTCACGTTCTATACGCGGCCCCACGAGCTCGAAGCTTGTAAAGGGTTCGTTACTTTTTACATAAAATCATTTAAACTATAATATTGAGCTGGCTATGCAGTCATCCTTTCTTTTTTGTTGTTGTTGTTGTTTTTTTTAATTGAGACGATCAATTGAAAATGTCTTTTTGCACTTTAGGTGCTTTGAGAGATTTTTCAGAGGCGTGAACATCAAAGAGGGTAAACTAGTAGCAAAGAGAAGGTCGTACTTAATGGAAGATTTGGACTTAATTGGAGTAGATTACTTGTGGCAGGTAAATTAAGGTTCTTATGTTCTATTTCTTGTTATAGAAGTTGATAGAGCATGCGCGCGTATGATGACTATTAGCATTCACTGGTTGTGAAGTATTCAGCAATATTGATAAAATGCAAGGATAATAACAATCTCTAAAGAGATGACATCATAAAAACCTAATTGCATTCAGCGAATGAAAAGGCTTCATGATTTGGGGTGATCCTGTGGCATCTTGCGCACCCTGTTTAACCATACTGGCTCGTAACAGTTTTTGTCACTAGACTACCATTTCGGCTCCATTTAGAATTACACAAGTAGCATCTTGGCAACCATTCTGAACTTGGTGAAATGTGCAACTTACGGAAAGCATTCCATCTTCTTCCAGCTAACACTCACCCTGTTCACTTTGCTTATTCTTTGATTTCTACTTATTAAGATTATTACCAGCATCAATTTGTTAATTCATTTACTCACTCAATTTCCAGGTTGTCCTCCAAGGTTCCGATGACATTGCTAGCAGAGCTATCGAACTCCTTAAGGAGACGTTCACATCTCTAGGGCCAAAACTGAGAGAACATCAGGTATACGCGATCCATTGCCATCCTATACTGTGAGTAAATTAAAGAGCAAAGCACTAAATCCAATACGTTTTGAGGGGGTCTGTGTTGTCATTCAATATCGACCCATATTTCACACGCCAAACGCATTGACTACGAGAGCTTCAATCAAAATGTCGATCAACGTTTGTTCTGATCCAATTAATAGTGCTAATAAAATTGATGCACTGAATGCAGAAAGAGTCCTTCTAAAATTGGTTAAAGAACAAAATAATCCTTGTTTGGTGCAATAAAAAGTAGATAGTACATTCAATGTTATTTTTGGATACTGCAGGAACTATACATGTATATTCTGTCAACTTAAAATGCGCATTCTGCATTGATCGTGCAGTCCTTCAATTTTCCCCGAAATCGTTTTCAACACCTACGTGTACAATAAATGTAAGATAAGTAAAACCACAACACACTGTGTACAATGTATTTACCTCTTGTATTTTTTATTCAAAGAAGCTTTTCCTTGTTCGAAGTTTGCAACTGCACGTATCTACAGAAAAGCACATTCCCGATTGTTAAACAGAGGCATGACTTGTAGGTTCAGGGACTAGAAAATATGGATTTGTGTTTATGAAATTTTCCCCACAGCCTTGTGATAATGTCTTGTGCAGAGTGGATTTTAGGTGAACGAAATTGCGCTTCTGTTTGATTAATTAAACCGTGTTGGTGACTGTAATAAAATATTGTCTCTACAGGTTGACATCCATGACAAGTTTATAATGAATTGCACAAACCAGATTCGCCAGTCGGCTGACTTGCTGTCAAATAAGAGCACAGAAAATGCGACCATCGAAAACAAGTCAGAGATACCCCGAGATAAACTCCAAGAGGAAGCGAAGAAAACTGTGCGCTGTTTGACAGTTCTCAAGGAGTACGTAGGAGAGTGCGATGACGACCATGCAGAGGAAAGGGCCATTCTCCCTCATGGAAGGTTTGTGTTTAAAAGGAGAAATGGTTATTGTAATGGAAGTGATGGTGGTGGTAATAACCATGATGATGATGATGATGATGACAAAGAACATCAATGCTTTTAGAGCGGTTCTCAATTCACGGTAGGAAAACCAAGTAAACTAAGTATTTACAGAGCCAATCACTTTCTAAAAGAACTGTACCCTTCGGCCAATCACAAATCAAAGAAATTCACAACGTGGTTTTACTAGCCAATCAGAGTGCAAAGCAGGTATACGCCACCGGCGCGAAGCGCGGGAAAACGAGAGTGACTTAGTCGCGATTGGTGTTGGGTTTTCGTCTGATTGGCTGAAAAGTTCGTGCAAGTATTTTTGAACCAATTATAGAGCAAACCAAAAGCAACGCATGTGCGTGATTACTTTCGACGCTCAATTGAAAACTTCTCGCAGTGGTGTTGCGAGATAAAGAGATGTGATCCGTTTTAATTACCGACATGTTCTTCTCTTTATGCAGAATTGCACGCAAGTAGTCCTGTTGTTTTTATATTCTTTAGGTCGTGTCGTGGTCGGCATGTCTCGCTTATCATCAGATTCCCGTCGCACGGTCGCCAGGGAGAGGACTTTGAAATTTGGTCGCATACAAATGAATCTATAGCATCTGTGAGAAGACAGATTCTAAGCAGGTGATTTTATGGAATTGCTACTCCGTCCGTCAGTGTCATCGCATTGCCGTCATTCGTAGCACACAATCAGTAATAGTTAATGAAAGAACTTGACGCATCAGCTTCTCTTCTGAATTTGCCAGCTGTCCCAGCTGTGTGACAAAATGACAAAACTGAAGCTGTTTCTCGGCAAATGTAGCTCCCCAGCGCAGCTGATCATTATTTTTGTCGTGTAATATTACCTCAAAAGAAATGTTTGAAGCTTTGAAATCCATGGCTTGTTAATACTAACAAAGAAATTGCCGAGAAACGGTAAAGAAAAAAAAAGCTGAGAAGAGTCCAGACGGCCGAAAATTGATAAAAAAGAGAGTTCATTTGATGGTTGATTGACAGTTAAAATTAAGGAAGAAGAAAGGAATAATAGTAAAAAGGAACTAGTTTTTCTTTTTCTTTTCTTTTTTCTTGTCTGTTGCTTGTTGATTTTTATTTTGATCTCTCAACAAAGGGTGAAAGGCTCTCTGCAGGCAGCGAGACTTGATCTTTACGTTAACGGTGAAATCCTATCTCCCAATGATGACAAAAGGCTTATTTTGCAAGTTCCACTCCGAGACAGGACAGTAAGTATTGAACTTTCTATTAGCTAAGAAAGAAAGGATAAGGAACAACTTTGATGAGTTGTGTTCAGAAATGGCTCGCGTTCTACAACCTAATATCTTGATTTTGTTCGTTAAGTTAATTGTTACATACATCTTAGGATCAGCCAGGCTCAAAATGTGTGAATAATGCTAGTTGGTGCTGTGTATCTTGGTAAGTGGGTACAGTCGCCAAGAGGCACATGGCCGGAGCTTAGCTTACCCCACATTGAAAATGAAAAGTAAACTTCGGCAAAGGTTCAACTTGAAGGAAATTTTGCACTCTGAGAAGTGATTTATCCACTGGATAAAGTTATCCATCCTTGAAACAACTAGGACCAGGGTGGAGGGAGACATCAGTTGTGGAGCAAAGTTTATTGTTTAAGGAAATATCACATGAAACAACCGACTAAGCGGCTAACCAGTACACCTCTGTGGCTCCATGTTTTGACTTGTTGATGGACCTTTTCATGTGTAAAATTCATTGCAGTTAATAACAGCGAAGATTGGAACGATGAACAGTTCCATGCCGTCTTCACCAGATTCGTCGTCAGACTCCTCGGGAGGGTCCACTCCAGCTGGGCTTGACGGACCCAATCTAGAAACTGAGAACTGTTTGCCTGGTGTGGTGAGTTGAGACGTACATGCAGCAAACTAGCAGTATTCATAGATTATAGGGCGTCTGCTCAGATACCTCGTCTCTAAAAGGAATCAAAGTTGGAGGGACACAGATGGGAGGTGTATATATGGTGCCTTTTGCCAGTTTCAAAGCGCTTAACAACAAAATGCGGACGCTTGAAACGTGAACGTTGTAGATTGGAGAGCTGTATCTTGACTCTGACCATATAATTGTGTCTGGATTATGTTGCCAGATGTTATCCAAACGTCACAGCTTTATGCAGTACCTGATCAATCTTGGTGATCAAGGTATTGTTCATGACATCCCTGATCTGAGAGAAAGGGTACAGCAGCTTCTCAACCTCATACCATCAGGTAACTACACAGCGCTTTTCATTTGAGTGTCCTAAAACCAATACCAAGGTAATTACCCTGACCAATCACAGCGGGTGCAAAGAGCGCAGTGAGGCAATCAAAATTCGCAGCAATTCCATGTAACTCGCTCGAAGCGCGGGAAAAATCGCGCGTGCAAGTCGTGATTAGTTTTGGTTTTCCTTCTCATTGGTTGATAAACTGGCGCGATATTTTTAAGCCAATCACAAACCGTAGCAGTCGCAATCGCTTAATTACTTTCGACAAACATTTGAAAGCCGCTCTAAAAGCTTGTGGTGTCAAGCACGCTCATTTCACAGTTATTGCTTTTAAGAGTATTTTGTTATCATTTAGTGATGTCTCGGTAGTGTCTCTCTGGCACCTCTTTAGCAAGGTAGTGTCTCTTTAGCACCTAACTAAGATATTTTCTTTCACGGTTTGGAGCGGTTTTCCGCGTTTGTCTTGTAGCATTCCCCTACCCCACCCCACCCTCTATTTTTCCTCCCACTGATTCTATCAGTTTGACGGGTGCTAGGGGTGGGAGCTCATGGCTGGGTTGCGGGGATCTGCAGCCATGGGGGCGGTATTCTATGTAGGGGCTGACTGGCCACAGCGGATGGCCCTGGATACTCCCGGCACCATTTCCCTTTTATGCAAGGAGCTAGTTCACGGGTTGTAAATTGTTTTGTCTTTGCGTAGTCGAAGGTAGATGCTCTAGGTATTAAGTAAACGTAATTGAATGACTTTGCTTGTGAATGACTTTCTAGAGTTATCCGCTGCACTGCGGTGAAGTTTCTTGTGACCTTCCCTTTAATTACTTATTAAGTACCAAACAACAGTTCTCCTTAATTAATGTTTCGTCAGAAGTTTATTTATTGCCTTACAAGTTTATGCTTTGCATTACAGACACAGAGACAGTAGAAAATATCAAGAATGGTTGCCGAGCTTGTTCCGAAAACTGCTCAAAAACATGTTCACCTTCATTAGATGCCATTTTCTTCACGCCATCTCCCACACAAGTTCTTTACAACTTAGAGGTCAGGGACTTACCTTGTTCTGTACAACTTTCCTCCCTGTCTTTTTGGTAGAGAAACCCTGTAGCTCTCATGACGTGGTCTTCAGTCAGAGAACGAAAAAAATAAATGTAGGGTTAGAAGCTTACGGTCACAGGAACCATTGAAAATAGATGTCTAGAAGAGCTACGGAAAGGTTACTCGTTATACGTCTGTTTTTCAGGGCTGAAATGCTCTTTGCTAGATATTGAAAGTGGAACATTTAAAATTCGCTACATTGTCTTCATTGATTTTTCAGAGGCAAGGTGGATTTTCACTTTCCACTAAACTACCCCTTCCCTCCCCCCCCCCTTCAGTGGACTGAAGGTGGTAGTGATAAGGGTTTCTCTTTTTTTTTTGGGGGGGGGGGGGGGGG
>BLFK01000134.1:728534-761110 GCA_014634185.1 Astreopora myriophthalma | reverse complement strand
GGGGGGGGGGGGGAGGCCGGGTCTTTATTGTGCTGAATTATTTTTCATATATTAAGTGAATTTTCACTGTGCCTATATTGGCACACAGGTGTGTTACTAAACCATCCCTTGTTACTAAACCATCGTCCGTTCCCTGGAGGGTGGTGGTGATAGTGAAGACAGATGGGGGTGGGGTAAGCAAAACGTATTATGCTACGTGAAGGGCTTTATTCAGTGTCACCTTGTTGTCTTTTAGATTGTTTATTCCCTCCTTATGCCTGCTTCGTTACCTGCTCAAGATCACCAAACCTTAGAATTCCAAGTACGTTTGTGCAAACGACCCGTTTGACAGTTTGTGATTTATGTTTCCATTCTGTGTTTTTATTTGAGGGAACACCTCTTTACACAACCTTACTAATGTACTCTTTGCTTCTTTAAGTTCAGTTAATCAATCAATTGTAAATGAATTCAGCGACGACATCTTACAGTCTAGTAATCTTTCCCTTTGTGGCAATTTTCGGTGAAAGTCTTGAGTACTGTTGCATTTAAAAATGCAATAGGATATTAATAGTTGGCACTATTTCCTTAAAGGTTCACTTTTTAAAATGTGGCGGTATTCAATGTGCTCTTAATATGCTGACAAGAACAGATTTTCTGCAAAATGCTGATGTTCTCACCAAAAGGTAAGAAGGTATTGCTTGCTATATCACCTGTTAGAATTTCTAAAGCTTGGTGCATTTGTAATGGTATTACAGCGATACAGGTCTTCATAAAGAGTACGATATTTACGTACGAGGTTGTTTTCATAAAAGGAACGAACGAGACTGCGCGCGCGCGTGTGTTTTGTGGAAACACATGAGTGCGTAAATATCGTACACAGCACTTCCCATGATAGATACTGATTGGACGAAACCCTTTCCGCGTGTGTAAGAAAACCATTTCACGGTTGAAGCGGTTTTTCTAAACGGAAAAAGATTGTAAAAAAGTCTCGGCATGTACATAACATAAAGTAAGATTTTTAACACTTGTTATTTTCTCTGCAGAGCTGCTTTCCACACTCTCCTTAAAATGTCGAAGTTACTGTTGACAGTAGTTGGGTACGCGCAGGTAACAGTGGTTGCCGAAGCTATCCAGCCATCCGATCCTTCGTGCTCCCCACCTCCAATCTCAGCCAGCGCCCACAATGCTGCTGTAATTCTTCAACAAGCATTGCAGTATATTCCAAACCCAGCTACTGAGTGTATGTTACGGAATATGGCCGTTAGGCTAGCTGGCCATTTGAGCAACTTGGTAAGTTTCAAATGAACGTAGTTACTCGTATATTACAACCCTTTTCAGTTTTGGTTGTAAAGTGACTATTAGTTGAATTTTTGTGATGGCGTGGGAGACAACCATCAATCCGAGGATGGAAATATTTTCACGTAAATTGAGGAGGATAAATCAGTTAATTCACTATGTGATTAAACTTTGTAAGCAAAGCGGCCCGCATCTACCCGAAACGTCAGCTTGGAGCCGTGCAATTTTTAGAAGTCTTTCTGGAGAGTCCTATTTTAGTTTTCGTTCCTTCCGTAAGCAAGAGTTCTACAGTCTTAACCCTCGTCTATGGTCTTCTTACTTTATTTTCGAATGCGCCGTCATTTGATATTCAAGTCCTAGCAGTACTCTATGAAGGGCGGTTATCACAGAAGCCTAGTTTAATTTTAAAGCAATTATCTTACCATGTTAAAAACTTTTGTTTGCCCCTTAGGTTTCTGGTCCCTTGCCAGATTTGAGCGCCATCAAGGCCGTCCAGAGATTGTCCTGGGCAGCCGGAGTGGGCATGTTACATCTTATGCAGTCTTCAAATGAAGAGATCCACAAAGTTTATGAAAAGGTCCTGAAACAACCTTGCGTTTCTCACAGACGTAGCTTAGTTGGATAGTGCGCGGGTTTCGAACTAGAGGTCCCCAGTTCGCTCGTCGGTGACTTCAAAGTCTGGGGCTCGTTTCTCGAAAGTCCCGAAAATCGTTTGTAAAACTGCGAACCACTTATTCTAGATGGCTGGTCCCTCACCTTGTTTTCAAGCGAGGACAGGAAAATGGAACGGCAAGGTGTAACACTTAGAAACGTTTTCGTTTTTGAGATGCAAGGGGAAATTGTGTCCGGTGCTCGAGAAAGGCCGGGAAAGTTTTCCTTAGATAAAGGCACGCTTGTTTCGACTTTCTTCTGATCCTTGAATACCCGTAAATTAGAGCAGTAAGGGAAGGAGAGACAAAGGAAGTAAAGGGCGCACCGTCGGCTTTCATTGCTTCCGAGCTGGCGTAACTACTAACGTTAAATGAAGTGACTTCACTGTCACAGCCGAATTTCTGTCTGGATTACGACTGAGATCGTCCTTGCCTTTGGAGGATATTTTTTTTGATTCGTATTAAAAGAAAACGTTCCTTGTATTTGCAGCCCTGGGGGAAAGCACTCGAAAGTGATGATGTTCAAGTTGCGCGGGAAGCTCTGGAAGTAAGTTCATTCTTCCTTATTGTTTGATTTCTGAATTCAGTTGAGTCAGCGTTGGGTAACACCGGGTGAAACCAGACTTCCGCGCTTGCAAGACTGAGAACGTCCCACTAAACCACAGTCGTTTCAGTTTGACCGCAGGTCACTGGTCAAGTTTCACCCGATGTTACCTAATTCTAGCCAATCAGTTGAATCTGTCTTCTGGACATCGTTTCAAACAACTTCACAAACAGGCTCGCAGTGCATGCATTATTTTGGGACTATTCGTGAATGGATACGCTCGGAGTCACGTTCACGTCACGGGAATCACGTTATCTTGGGACCTGTTCCGAAAGAACAGAGTACTGGTTTGCTCAATCCTAAATCGGATTAGCTTTAAACACAAATTTCCAATATAATGCACCCTTAAATTATGTGGGAAATTCACATGACATTTTGACATCAATCATACAAATGTCGATGCCTAAGTTCCCGTTCACGCAAATAAAAGATAAAACGTTTCGTTTTCATCACGAGTGATTTAGGCTGGATTCATCTTTGCTATTTCTTGGTTTGTCTTTTTATTAAGTACTCTGAACCTTTCATCATCAATCAAATGCGTCGACATGTTTTTTCAATTTGCTCTCTGAGTGTTAATAACATATCAAAAGAGGCCGTTTGTGGAAAGGACTAGGCACCGTGCAGTTCTTTGCAACCTCCAATTTCTTGAGACCAGTATATGACGCCGCTCTGTCGTTTTTATACCAAGGGTCGATTGCTTCTGGTGTGTGTTTCTTAGCCAAACGCAAAAGCCGATGTAATAGATGCTTTCTGACACAGGCGTAATGACGCGTCCGTTGTATGTGTGATTGATTGATTGCTTGCTTGATTAATTGATTGATTGATTGATTGATTGATTGATTGATGTGTACCATAGGTCCTGAGTGTGTGCTTAGCGCTTTGCCCGAGTGCTTTGGAAGCTCTCACAAAAGACAAGTCTTGGCAGTGCTTTATCATAGACCTTCTTATTTGGTGTCAAAGCAGGTATTATAACGCAACTAACGGATAGCACGCGCTCTCATTGGTCAATTAAGCATTTACTATTTGGCCATGGGTGTACGCTGCTGACATAAGCTGTTTATAATTGTTATTCACGTGATCAG
Organism: Astreopora myriophthalma; assembly: GCA_014634185.1. Lineage (NCBI taxonomy): Eukaryota > Metazoa > Cnidaria > Anthozoa > Scleractinia > Acroporidae > Astreopora > Astreopora myriophthalma. Next base: position 757,499 of record BLFK01000134.1, on the reverse strand, counting down.
CAACCATGCCTTTTGACCAAAATAAAGAAAAATGTTTGCATAAAAATAGAGTTCTCTAAAGCAGTAAATGGTCTTAGTACTGTGAGGTGGTCTTCGGTAAATAGGGCACATTATTGGTAACGGATCTAGCGCCAAATTTATGGAATATTTTTTTCTTTTCCTTCCTTTCCTTTTCTATTTTTTTTCCAGAGCTATAAGATACAATACAGCGGAACAGTTTTTCCTCGTGGCGACAAGATGTTCCCATGGTCACAGACCACTCATCTTCTTCATTACGCTTCTTTTCACCGTCCTTGTGGTAAGTAAAGTGTGACGATTCCCGAGCTGCAAATAATAGCTCAGCTCGACATCAACTCAAGGAGACGTGAAAAACGGACAGCCCCCTCATGTATACAAGGGACGCCACAAAGGATACCACATTACAATAACATTTTCGAGAATTTCTGGAACAGAAACAACGTTAAAAACCTTAAAAGCAAAACGGAGGGCAGGATGTGCAAATCCCAAGTCATTTAAGCTATTTTCAGGTAGCAGCAGGTGATGTCAACAACAACAACAACAACAAATAAAAGTTGAAGTTGCATGTCACCCTTGTCTCTTGTAGGAAAGAGTTTAAACGACTCTATCCTAGTAAATGAGAAGGTTGTGCTATTTTGTTTTTCACAGAACTCCATCAAGGATCACGCGGGTTCCTCATATGAGTACTTCAGTTTGTTTTGCAAGTAAGTAAAAACGAGATCACATTGAGCTCTTTACTCCACGATTGATAATCGGTCTCTTAGCAACAACGGTGGCAACAACTGTAAATTGATATTGTTGCAACTGGTTCTCGGTTCTTCCAACTCGTTTAATTTGTACCGCGTTAGCAAGCTATGCAGCATCCAAGCTGGTAAGGGAATGACAAATTCCGTCGGATTTGCAATGTGTTCCCATGGAGATGCTCTGCTTCCATTCTTCGAGGGAAACGTTAGTTCAAATTTAGATCAGAAACACGCGTTAGTATTGGATAACATGGGGTGAAAGCAGACTTCTGCGCCCACGAGAATGAGACCCCAACCCCCCAACCCCCCCCCCCTTCGCCAAACCAATTGTTTTCACCCCGACCGCCGGTCATTGAATCGGTTTCACCCTACACGCAGCGTAACAATGGATACAAAGTTGCAGAGAGCTAAACGCCACCAGATACGACAGCGAAATTGAAGCTTGCAAGCACCTGACACTGTGATTCGGAAATGTCGGAACTGTTTCGATCGCAAACGCATTGTGTTGCAAACGGCCTTGCTTGCATTTTTAGCACGCAAAATGCGGTGCCATGTATCGGACCTTGAGAACTGAAAGCAGCTTATAAATCAGGAAGCAAGTGTATTCCAAAAAGGGATCCCTTTTATAATTGTAACTTGTAGCAAATTATTTAAAACCGAGCTATCCGTGGAGCGGTGTTATGAAGCGTTCGTGTGTGCAATACTCCTGATTGTATCTCTGCAGACTGCTTGCTCATGCTTACATGACGCACTGTCCATTACCCACAGCGGAGATGATGTTGAACACTGAAATAGCTTGGCTTAAAAAGACAAAGGTTGGTGTTTCTTTGCAGAACAAAGCAGGGCTGCACCCGTGCACGTTTTCGTTGTTGTTGTATATTATTATTACCGTCTTGGTGCAGCTAAATATGTTGGGTGTGTTTTTGTTGATCAGTGTCTTGAACATATTTCAAAATTTATTGGTGTTTATGCTCAGTAAGGACCAAAATTGCTTGCAAAATTATACAGCAAGTGATGGCAGAGCGGTTTTCAATTGTCTGTTGTAAAACCCAATGCATAGTAATAACAGAGCCAATCACGTTGGGAAGCAAATACACCTTTTAAGCCAACCACAACATGAAGCAATTAACGACTTGGGTTTTCTAGCCGATCAAAACGCAAAGCAAGAAAAGGCAGCCTGCGTCAAGCGCGGGAACTGGAAAGGAGAGTGACTACGTCACAATTGGATGTAGTTCTTAACCTGATTGGTTGAAAAGTTAGCGCAAGTTTTTTTCGACCCCATCATGGAGCAAACCAAAACCAAAGCGAAGGTGTAATTAGTGTAATTAAGGTGTAATTAATTAATAAATAAGTAGTAATCAATTAATTAGTTAATAATAAATAAATAGTAATTAATAATAATCAATAAACAATTAATAATAATTAATAAATAATAAATAAATAATTATTAATTAATACATAATTATTAATTAATTAAGGTGTAATTAGTTTCGACACTTGAGTGAAAACCGCACTTATAGGACTGAGTGGATTCCAATCACTTCGATTTGTAGTTGGCTAAAGGGTGTATATCCTTCAGAACGTGATTAGGTCTGTAATTACTTAGGTTTTGTTCTTTACTACACTCGATTGAAAACCCCTCTATTTGACTGACCTGTTACTACTTCTCACATTGTCAGGACCTCGTATTGTCGCATGATGAAGGAAGTTCTCCTGTCGACGAAGCACTGCTAGAGGGACATTTGGGAATCACAAGAGAACTGCTGCTCTTCCAGTCTTCGCAGAAAAAGTGTGCGATTGGCTCCGAAAAGGATGGGCCTAATCTCATCAAGGTAAAGTATCAGAGGGTTTGCTTCATCGAGAAGAGCTCAAAGTTGTCTCAATGTAAGATGCAAACCAACTACTCGGACGTTTTCCTGTGGAAGTCTGTAGTCAAGGGAGCTTCACTGATAATGGTAGTGAATAAAAAATCGAATGCAAGTACCCTTGTCGGCCTGATAGGCCGAAGACGGACAACGTTCATGACATGCATTTACTGTCTTCTGGAGAATGGAATCATGACAGCATAGGGACCTCACCATTGATCCAATGCGAAAAATGACAGTCAATGGATTACCCATTTATCTTTGTCGGTCCTAATGAACCTCATTTGCCTCCTAATGATGCGCAAAAAGAAACGAATTTTTACTCAAGGCGAGGCCAGTAGGCCTAATTATCGTATTAAAAAAGAACAATAAGTAGGCTGCTATGTATGCATTTGGTCTCTTTACACAGCAAACCTGTAAATTTTGGTTGGGAAAGTCAAACGGTGCTGCACACCATTCCATTTGGAGCGTTTCAGAAATCATGAGTCATCAGCTTAACTATTGCACTTTTGGGTTCTCTTTGAGCTTTCCAATTAATGCGTGTATATTTTATGGTTCATCCACCTTCCGTCTAAAATCGTTCCATCCGGTTGGTTTCTGTAAATTGTAAGTGCTCAGAGTTTGAAGTTATTCAATGTTGTGTTTGCTTGTTTGTTTGTTTGTTTCTAAGGATCTTGTGGAGGATTTTGTCTTCCCTGCATCAAAACTTATTGTTGAAGCCAGGAATGGAAGTGGTAAGGGCTAATTACTTATATTACCAGTAGTTCTGTCTTATACGCGCAGAACTTTGGCATACATTTCCTTTCCCTCCACCATAGAATCGGTTCCCTTTTCTTACACCATGGTCAGTATCGTTTGTGTGAGTTTTAGAGAACTAGTGGCTAACTGTTTTGCTTTGTTGTATTTTTTTCTGTTATCAGATGAAGTGTGGAGTAAACGAGTGACACCCATCTGTTCCACCCCACAAACTCTTGTGGCTGCCTTTGATCTCCTAGTTGCCCTTTGTCGAGGCTGCGTTCAAAACTTGAAAGTGTTGGCAGACATCCTTACTGATTTTTATTACTCTGGTAACTGTCCTAGCTCTTTGCGACTGGATTTTACTAATTTCCTTAGCACTGCTCGTTTCCGTCGAGTGTCGTAAAAACCCAAACCCAAGAACTGTAATAACTTAAGCCAATCACAGCAGAGATAGGCACTGGAATAAACCAATCAGAACCAAAGACAAATTTGTGCAGTCTGCGCCAGCGCGCGGGAAAACGCGTGCGATTAAGTCACAATTTGGACTTTGGGAGATGAGAAAATGACGCGAACGCTTTTGGCAATTTACTGAGAGACTTTATGCAGAACTACGGCAATCGCGAAATTACTTTCAACACCCAAATGAATAACCTCTCTATCCACAGCCCTAGAACACCTTTGAAATTACACGTGTATTTAAATTTGTCAAAACGAAAATTTGGTATGAAGTGGATTGGCATGGTAAATTAACGACCACAAATAGATTCAAACGCTAAATTTAAGAGCGTTAGCGCCTAGCTAGTCAGTTGTTGAATCTTCTCCGGGCACCAATTTACGTTAACCACCCAGTTCATACCAAATTTTAGTGGTTCACCGCACACCGACATAGCACTATAGTTTCTTTCGGAACCCATGCTTTGAAAATACGACTTTCGGGTTCCTGGTTTACTTTTATCTGCACAGTTTGTGGCAGCAGACTCGCTGTTTCCTCTGTTGCTAGTCATTGTCAATTTTGTATGTACTGAGTAATCACTAAATTCCTCTCCATCAGGTGAGGACACCCCTTTGACCGAATGGGAACATTTGCCTCCAATTGGACCACGCCCGTACAAAGGCTATGTGGGACTCAAGAATGCTGGGGCCACGTGTTACATGAACTCAGTTATTCAACAGGTAGGCTTAAATTAACCCCGTGAGGGTAGGGGGTGGGAAATGGAAGTAGTGTCAATACCAATGTGATCCATACTTTCGGAGAAGGGGAAAAACAACGATAAGAGGTGCAAGTGGAACTCATGCAAGGCCGCTAATGTTTAGTGGAAGTTGGTGCTATATTGGTCGGGAAGACGGGTACGGACAAGCCTTTCCTATTTTAGGTTTTGTTTCTGATTGCTTGAGAATACAACAGTTGGCAGCATAGGCCAGTTTTATAGGCTCTTTGTACTTTATGCTAACGCCCCACGTTTTGTCGTATTTGTATAGCATATTTGTATAGTATAGAGTGTCGAAGCAGATACCTAACCAATCGCAGAGGAGGGTCTAGGTCACGTGATCAATTCGGGCAAATCAAAATCATTTTTACAGTTCGTTTAGTGACGTGGTATCCTCACTAAAGTCGAGTCGACCAACTTGTGACGTCACTCAGTGCCATTCAAACTAAGGTGTGTGTTAATGGCACCAAACTGGCGACTTCGCCTAAATCCGGCTTTCTGACTGGTTAGGCGCCAAGGTAGGCGCCCAGAACTGCTTTCGTTGATTTATGCCATAACTGCTCTACATTCCAGTTGTTCATGATTCCCGAACTGCGGGAGGGTGTGCTGAAGATCGAAGGGGCTGCAACAAAAGAAGATGAAGACGGCTTCGATGTGGAGGAAAAATCCGAGAGCGAAAACACCGTCGATACGGGATATCAATCAGAAGACAACAAAGAGAATGAAGCGAAAGACAAAGATCAACAAACCAAGAAGTATCAAGTCAGTGTGCTCAACCAGATACAGTTCATTTTTGGACATCTTGCTCAGAGCCAGCTGCAGTTCCACGTACCTCAAGGCTTTTGGAAAACGTTCAAGTGAGTTCTGCGTGCTTTTTTTTGCAATGTTCGTGTTCGTCTTGCCGCAAAAGGCTTCACCACTTCCCTGTGAGTGTCTCAATTTGCAATTCCAGTTTGCCGCCTGAAACGACGGGAAAAAGTCGGCAAGTCAGTCGTTCAGGGCTTGAAATCTACCGGTTCATTATCGATCATTGCACTGTCAATATGAAGGTTCGTGGAGTGGCCATGTCAGGGTCACGATAGTTGCACCAAAGGTTGTATTGGAAAACTTGATAGGGTTAAATACTATTTCTTATCTCAACTGAACTTTGTTTTGTTTTTATTGCTCATCACGTGAGACCAAACTCAACTTGTGACATGTGTGCGCCGTTTTGTGACTATTTTCCGCCAAAATCTGCGTCCCACTCGAGAAAACCCAGAAACTTGCACCAAGTACTGACCTCCTCTTTTTCTCACAGACTGTGGGGTGAACCAGTGAATTTACGAGAACAACATGATGCACTAGAATTCTTCAACAACTTGGTAGATAATCTGGATGAAGGTTTGAAGGCGCTGAGTGGCGATCCGTTGTTTTCTAACATACTGGGTGGCAGCTTTGCTGATCAGAAGATTTGTAAAGGATGTCCGCACAGGTAAGAAGTGGTTTGCTATGATGCTTTCAGGCTTTTGGCTATCTTTAGATTGGAGTACGAGTGCGACTGCAAGTACCAGTTTCCGTACTGAGCACGCGCATTTGGTTTGTAGGTATTTTTCCGATTCGCGCATGCTCAGAACGAAAAACTCGTGATCGTGATCGTGCTCGTGATCGTGCTCGTGATCGTGCTCGAGAGAACTGCGGGCTTGAACTGAACTAGACTTACACCCTGTGGAGGCTGATTCTTGCCGGAACGTTCGCTAAATTAAGAGTATTATTCATAAATGTGCAATACAGAATCACGATGTTTGACTAGAATTGAGTTGTCCTGCCCCATGAAGTTTGTTTTCACTGTCCCTCTGTTCCAGATATTCTCGTGAGGCACCGTTCATTGCGCTGAATGTGGACATTCGCAACCATCACAGTTTACTGGACTCCATGGAGCAGTTTGTCAAGGGTGACTTGCTTGAAGGAGCGAACGCCTATCACTGTGAAAAGTGCGACAAGAAGGTACTTTACTCTGTGTTAGACGGGCCTTCAATTGGGCGTCATAAAACCAAACCCATTAAGTCTAGTCCTTCGGCCAATCCCAGCAGACAAAGACAGTCATTTGAACCAATGAGAACTCAAACCTAATGTCAAGACGCGTGCGAGCAAGTCAGTCCCAGATTCTTCCTCACGGTTTGACGACTGTAAAGGAATCCTTGGGTGATTCGGTGATTCCCTCACCCTCGTCTTCCCTCTCCCACTTATCTGACGCGCTTACCTTAGTTTTGTTTGCCAATACGCCGCATTGCCGCACTCAAGAATGCACTAGATTTAATCCTGATCATTGGGAGGAGCCCACATGAAGCCAGCTCTGTGGGTTGCAAAATGACTGGAAACACATCCACGCAATTGAAAATAGCGGGTACTTCTCAGAAGTTTCCCCAGGCCCTCGAGTTTTTCTCTCCAACCCAAGGGGAAGGATGAAACATTCATTCATTTTCAGTTAAAAGCGCAGCTTCCCAATTAATATAATGAAAGGTTACACTACTTTACAATGCACTTATTACAGTATGTTGCTTACCTTCCTTGCCCTACTTGCAGTATAACATACTTGCTTTACATTACTTCTTTAATATGACAACTCTATAACTTGAGTGTTTTCACTGCCCTGTTCTGTTGCAGGTTGATACGGTCAAGAGGATGTGCATTAAGAAGCTTCCAGGAGTGTTAGCTATTCAGCTGAAGCGCTTTGACTACGACTGGGAAAGGTAAGACGTGCAAAAGCAGATGATTTTTGTCGCTTACTTTCCACTTAACGAACACAGTGGCGAAGCGGCAAAGTGGAAGGAAGTAACCCCTTAGAGACAAACAGGAAAACTCTGAAAACAGCCAAAACAGCATGGTGCTCCATGTTTCATTTTGAGGTCTTCCAGAATTATGACGTTAACTTTCGTGCATATTAGAGTCTTGGACAAAAACGTCCTTATACACTTTGCACACACACTTAAAACCGTTGTTCCGCTGCCTAAAACGAACATTGCGGATTCGTAGAGGCGAGCGCTTTTTCTTGTCTGTCGTGGATGGCTTGGAGGCGGTGGTGTAGTGGTTACACATTTCACGCAGCTGTATACAGCCTCTTATTCACTGGATCGGTACAAGACGCAGCGCTATAAACTTGTGTGCGACTTTATCTGCCTGTAAGGCAGCAGGGTTGGTGCAGTGGCTCGGGTGCTCGCCTGCTCACCAATCTGTCCCCGATTCGATTCCGGCCGGACTCGGCGTCATACGAAGGTTGATTCGTTGGTTCGCTACTCTACTCCGACAGCTTTTTCCCCTCTTACTCCGGTTGTCCCTTCTCGTCATAAACCGACATTTCATTAGATCTGATTTGATTTGGTTTGATTTGATTTGTATCCTCCCCAGCAGAACACTTGTGCTTGGCTATATAAGCTCGAGACGTAAAAAATGCCATTTTGAGTCCCGAGGGACTGAAAACCTTATGTTTTGTCTCCCCCCNNNNCCCCCCCCCCCCCCGAAACCCGTTATCAAACTTATCAACTCGAGGCTCGGGGTGCGAATTCTGTTGTTCCTAACCAACATGGCCGCCGCGTGATAAAAGCCCATTATGTACCCTTTTGCGTGGAAATAATGAAACATATGCGCACTTCGCATTTTTCTCACTGAGCATAGGGCGTGAGAAAAATGGTCGTCGGTGAACTGGATAAATTAATTGAGTTTCAGTTAAGATTTGTATTTGTAGGTGATCATTTCAGCCTTGCATTGACGCTGATTTTGTTTATTTATCAGAGAATGTGCTGTCAAATTCAACGATTACTTCGAATTTCCCCGTGATATTGACATGGAGCCGTTTACAGAAGTCGGTCTCGCCAAACTTCAGGGTGAGTTGGTAGAAAACACTTAAGTATCAGACAGCCGTTTTCAGTTGAGCGTCGTAAAACAAAAAGGAAATTAATTAGAGAGCCAATCACGTTCTGCAGGTATTGCACCCTTGATGACAGTTTTCCGTCAAGGTCTGTGCTCCTATAGACCGTACTTATAGAAATTGCGCCATAAATTGTTAAAAAATGAAGTGGAACCGCGAGCTTTAGGCCAGTGGTTTGACTGCCAAATTTTGGACATCTTATGGCATCATTTCTATGGTCTATATAGGAAAGACCATGGAAACTGTCGTCGATTTGAACGGAAGTGGTTTTTAATTTAGATCCTAATGGCGCGCGCGACATGTCGAAAGCAGAAAATGTCATTTTATATGTTCTGTGCTCTTGTAGACTATAACTCTGGACTTATGAGCGCGCAAAATGTAGTTTTCATACTGACGGTGACTTGCTTTGCTGTACAAGGTGAAATCACAGAAAATTCAGTCGAATCTGGATCTGAAGAGGAGAATGACGTCAGCTTTAAAACGTCGAGCAGTACTAAATTTCGCCTGGTAGGAATCTTGGTTCACAGTGGACAAGCGAGCGGAGGACATTATTATTCTTACGTGCTACAGAGGTGACAATGATCCCTAGCCTTGGTTCCTGTATTAGTTACTATTTAACTACTAGTGTGTCTGTGCCGGAACTATGGCCCGATAGTTCCCCGCGTAAATGTCATGTTTTTACATCGATTTGCAACCACGTTTACGACAAACGTCAAACGCCAGGCTGAAATTTGCTGTTGGCCAAAGGTCAACAGCTATCAAGCAAGTATAAAGGAGAGAAATACGAGAATTTTCATGATTTATCCAATCAGAAATCTGCGTTATGCTGTTAGCGAGGTCAAATCTCTTCATTCTCTAACTAAAACAGCTTTGCAGGGCCTATGTTCTGCTTTAAAGAGCATCGAGTTTCTGAGGGCTAACTGTCATCAAGTAGATTTCAAGAAAGAAACGCCCTTTCATTTTTGGTCTGCCTCTAAATTTTGTTTGATTTTTTACATGAAAACTTGCAAGGAAGCCACTTAAGACTAAACGAAACCTGAGATGAAAAAGGAGTACGAAGAAAACTAATCAAAAAATCAAATCGAAAACACGACGAATTCTTTCTTAGTTGAGAATTCTGTTTTCATCGGGTGCCACCCCTCCCCTCTGGGGCTGGACGGGCGCTGTCTTCTGGTGGTTTTCAGAGCGATAACACTTGATCTGTTGTTTTGTAGATTATCTCCTGAACTGTCCCCCAAATGGTACAAGTTTGACGACGGTGAAGTCTCGGAATGCAAGATGGATGACGACGAGGTATTGTTGACTAACCTGTCGTTCCTCTTTTTGTCTTGTGAGCGGACATCGTGGTTTTGGGAAAAAGCAAAACAAAACATAGTGCTCACACCGTTGGCCCAACAGAGACACAGGCCACAGTTGACGCGAAAGCTATCGTATGTTCCCATTTGAGAGTTCAAGAGTTTTAAAAACGCCATGTCAGAGCAGTGATCGTGTTCTCTGCCAGTTGGGTCGTAGAAAAGGATGCTGTAAAACCAAATCACTGGGGTGAATGTCGCGTAGTGGGAAAAGAAAAAGCCTGCGTTTATAACTCCTCAATCATTTTCTTCTTCGAACAAATAGAACGTTGGTCAAACTTTTGTACACGCGTGGCCACAGATTCTACAGATATTCAACTTCCAGTGAGGCTTATTTGAATGCCACGCTGTGTTTGTTAACAGGAGCTCAAGAGTCAATGTTTTGGTGGCGAGTACATGGGAGAAGTCTTTGATCACATGCTTAAAAGGTGGGTAGAACTGCACTTCAGTGTTTGCCTTCTTTCAGAGCGAGCCCAACTCCGAAAGTTCTGTGATGGTAATTAGTTTTAGACTTAGACTAGCTTTGATAAAGAGGCTCAAGTGAAATCGGAGATGGCATGTTGCGTTAGACCCTTGAAAAGTTCCGACCCTTGCTCATTGCACTTTAGAAGCTTATGTCCACGTCAAAATTCAGGGCATGTTCCTAGTTCCTCTAGAAGTCAAAGAATGTGAATGGCATTTGACGTTTACAGCCTCAGGGCCCTGTTAAGCTTTGTTCTGAGACCACAGTCAATGTCACTCATTATTTGTGTCAGGATGTCCTACAGACGACAGAAGAGGTGGTGGAATGCTTACATCTTGTTCTATGAACGTCTTGATGTCATGGATACAAACAGAAAAGTCGACGTGGACAGAAGTAAGTTCTTAATTTGATTTGTTTTAAGAAACTTCCCCTCTGCAGTTATTTCATTAATCCATCTTCTTTAGGGGTTTTTGTCGGCTTACCTATGATACAGTGCCGAAGTTTGGTGTTTTGTCGTAGTGTGGTTAGGGATAATTAGTATCGCTGTCACTGCCACAGCTAGTCGCCATCACTGTCCCGCAGACTCCACCAGTCACAATCACATTTACGTATGTCACCGTTAGTCACTGCCACTGTCACGGTCATGCAGGCACATTTCTCGGTCAGTCAGTGTCGCAGGCATCCGCATTTACAGGTGATCACTGTGGATGTCACGTCAATGTCACCGTCAATAAGTTAATAAGTTATCCTTTCACGCGCACTGTATCGCAGACAGCAAGGTTCACAGTTACTTCTGACGTCACGGTCAACGTCATATTCAGTCACTTTCACGTGCCCTGTCACTGTCACAATAAGCCACATTCACAGTTGGTTATTTTTGACGTTGCGTGTAACGTCACGGTCTGTCACAGTTATTATTACTTGCTTAAAGGGGCTCTGTCACGGTATTTTGAAGTATTTTGATCATCGACAAATTTACCTTTAAATTGAAGGAAACCTGAAAATAATGCTTTACAAATGTGGAAAAACACCAAAGAGATAATAATAAACCAGAAAGGAACAAGGATGGTTAAGGATGGAGAAGATTGACACGGATTACAAACAACAAAATTGAAAAGTTTAGCTAAACTTTTCAAACCCATTTAACCGTGACGTAGCTCCTTTAAGTCACAAAGTCACTGCACCATCGGTCATTCTTTCTTTTACAAAGAACCACAGTCACAGCAAATGAATGTCAATGTCACATTTAGCCGCGGTCGCAATCACTTTTATCTGTTGGATGCGTTGTGTTTGAGTTTTCGAGTTAAAAGAGTGTTGCTGTTTTTTTTTCTTTCAGACTGCAAGATGCCAGCGGTGATTGAAAGAGCTGTGCGTAAACAAAACGTTCATTTTCTTCACAACCGAATCCAATACAGTGTGGAATTCTTCCAGTTCATGAGGAAACTAGTCACTGCGAATGCAAGTCTAGAAAACTCGGTATGTGAACACTGAGGTTTCGTACTAAAACATACAACAGATGCTTTAGAGCGGCGGTTTTCTATTGAGTGTGGAAAAACCGAAACCAAAGTAATTACAGTGCCAATCACGTTCTGAAGGAAAGACGCCCCTCAGCCAATCACAAAACGAAATAATTCACGAAGTGGTTTTACCAGCCAATCAGAACGAAAAGCAAGTCAACGCAGCCGGCGCCAAGCGCGCGAAAACTGGATTAACAAAGTCGCAGTTGGGTTTCGTTTTGCATCTGATTGGTTGAAAGTTCGCGGCGCGCAATTTTTTTTTTCCTCCAGTCATAAAGTGCTTTCGACACTCGAGTGAAAACTGCTCGAAGGCAAGAAAAGCAATCGAGGGGTTGATTTCACTGAGTTTTTAACAAGTTCGTGACGTGCTTCATGGCGTTCAGATGTCTTTGAGAGGTTTGGCTTGAAACCGTGTGCTAAACACCGTAATGATGTCCAGAATGTTGAATGATGCAGACACCGCTATTGTGGCTGAAGGAAACCTTACTGTCATTTGTTGATTGGCAGGTGGACATTGAGCAGCTTGCAATGATTAGCATTCAGTTGGTTTCCAAGTTTCTTTTCACTACTGGCTTTCGAACCAAGAAAACTGTCAGGTACGTGGTTTGCCTCGGTAAATAGGGGGCTTCAGCATTGGAGACGACAACGGCAACGAGAACGTCGCTTCAATTAGGAATTTGCGCAGTTGTAATCACTTATTCCAACTGTTTCAGTAGGTGAAATGTGTCTGTTGTCAAAGAATGTAACGGTATGAACGGCGTTTGGGGAGAGAAGGAAAAATTCAACGTCACGCAGTGCCCTTTTTGTTTGCTTCAAGATGTGTTAGTAAGTTAGTGGACACTGATATATCTCTACATTGCAGAGGTCCAGCTGGTGAATGGTACGACGCCGTTTGTTTGCTTCTGAGACAAAGTAAATCCGTTCGAGAGTGGTTTGCCAAGTTTGTGCTGTTCTCCTATGCGGACCGCTTTTCCGAGTACTTGTTGGAATGCCCCAGTGGAGAGGTGAGACTTGCCAACAGTCCTTAGAGGGGTGGCATTGGGGATTTCGGTTTTCGGATGTGGCCATTTTTGTGGTGTTTTTGTTTTTTTGTTTTTTCGGTTTCCGCATCGACAATCTGCGTCGTGCTTTTTATTTTAGTGTCTTTTGTGGTTTGAGGCATTTTTTTTTCTTTCTCTGGCAATTTCCCGTTGATTGGTTGAGCGTCGGCAACAAGTGGTGTTAAAGAAACCGACGAGCGGGGCTGTCGCTTGCTTTTTAAGTAGGTGGGGAAATTAGAGAAGTTGGTGGGGAAAACAGTGAATTTGCCGTGTTAACTCTATTGTTCCTCTCTTAAAGTAGGCAGGGATGAAACTCTGGGTAGGCAGGGAAAATCCACGGCCCCCGGCTCTTAATGACAGCCCTGCTCTAAGAGTTAATGAAACTGTCAATTTCCTTGGTAGCGGTGATTATGTGACCTTGCACTATTCTCTCCGTACAGGTTCGGAGTGCTTTTGCAAAAATTCTGGTGTTTTTGGCGCACTTCTCTCGTCCAGATGGCCCCTGTTGGCCCTACCCGGAGGGTAGCAAACAGGAAACTGGTATGTCATGACAATGAATAGCTTGCTCCCATATGGCCAGTGTTCAAAGTATTCATGCCATAATTGTACCAACGCTGTTTACTTTGTTGCTTGTTCTGTAGAACTCGACAACAAGGCAACACTTAGTGACCATATCCTAACGGCTGTGCTGGGACTTTTGAAGAAAGAAGTGCCGGAACATGGCCGCCATTTGCAACAGTATTTCCACTTCTTCCTCATGTACTCCACCATCGGTCCTCCAGAGGTGCGATTCTTGTTAATTTTTATATATCGTGTCTCAGATTAATTGTAGTGTGAAACAAAGAAAGTAAACATTAAAGTGCTTGAAAATGTTAAAACGTAAACCTAATTTATACCAAAATTAAATAGGTGATAATCAATGCTAGTTTTTCAAATGCTGTGATAAGTTTGTTTGTTTTTTTTCTTTTTGCAGCAAAATATTATATTTCCAACAATTTAGTACTAATTTGTTACATGCATGGCTTTTGTTTACATCTTTAGAGACTACAGCTCCTACAGCTCGCTGTTCCTGCTACCTTTATGCTAGTCGCGTTGGACGAAGGGCCTGGGCCTCCTATTCGTTACCAGTACGCTGAACTTGGGAAACTCTACTCGGTCGTCTCTCAATTGGTTCGTTGCTGTGACGTCTCAGCCAGGATGCGCTCCTCTGCACCGGTAATTGTGGTTGATTAAAATACACAGTCTTTGCACGGCTTAGTTGCTGCTTGTTTGTTTTTACTCGTTGGGCGGATTCATCTCTTGATATTGGTTGAAGTTCGTTTGGTTTTGTTAAAGGTTGTAGATCTTAATTGACTGCCCATGAAGTTTCCCCTCGTAAATTGGCAAACCTAAACGACGGGCTCATTCACACCCACCCATGTTTTGACTCACAGGGTACCCAACCGAAAGCGAACCCATTTGGCGAGGGATCTCCTGTGATGGAGATACAGCCTGTGGTGGCGGATATCCTGTTCAATAAAGCAACGTAAGTTGGTGTCATAGTCATTTCTGTCTGTTTTAACTGGCACTAACTTAGTGGTTAGAGCGGTCTTCAATTGACTGTGGTAAAACCATAACGAAAATGATTACCGAGCCAATAATGTTCCGTAGGAAATCCAACCTTCAGCCAATCACAAAGCGAAGTGATGCACGACTTTGTTTTACTAGCCAATCAGAACGCAAAGCAAGTAAACGCAGCCGGCGCTAAGCGCGGGAAAACGAGATTGACCAAGTTGCAACTGGTTTTAGTTTTGCATCTGATTGGTTGAAAAGTTCGCGCGAGTTTTTCTGATCCAATCATGGGGCACACGAGAACCAAGAGTAAAACGATCGCGTAATTACTTTCGGCACTCGATTGAAGATATTCTTTATTGTTTTGTTAAGAAATCTAACACTGTAGCTGATTTATTTAGGTACCTGAAGAAAGTCATTGAAGACAGTACTACATCAGAAGACACCCTGAAGCTGTTAAGAGTAAGTTGAAAGACCATCTGTTGCTTTGAGAAACCACCTTTTGTAGCTAAGTGTTTAATTGCAGGTACTCAAGGCCCGCGGGCAATGTAGCTCACTTGTATTTACACCAGACTTTGTCGATTTCTGGACAAACACTCTCTCACGGTCGTACAATAACTGAAGTAACTGCTAATGGCTAGATCCTCTAGTCTTGTCTGATAAGCACGAAAAACCCTTGGTCTCCTCTTACAACACTGAACCTGAACTTTAGAACCTCTGGTGACGTTACGAATGCCAGACCGTGGCACCACCTCTCAGTAGTGTACGATCCGTAGAAGGGGAAGGCTTGTCGGACCTTTGAATTCGACTCGCGTACTTGGATGTGTTTGTCAAATGCAGGGCTTCTTCAAATGGGCAGGTATTCCTGTGGGTTATTGACATCTTTCTGCCTGTTCTGAACTTTCTCCTGTTTTTTGTTTTTTTTTTTTGTTTGTTGTTTGTTTTTTTGGTTGCAGTTTTGCTGTTGGGAAAACCCACACTTCTCTCGGATAGTGCTCAGTGAGCTACTGTGGCAGGTGAGGAAATCGCTCGCGTTAATCAAGCTGTACAAGTTGCGGAGCCTCTCTGAAAAGCAGTATTAAATTGCTTGTGTTCGTTTCTTCTCACATACGAAATTTAAGGAATAACTCCTCAAAGTTAAAAGTTAGTCGGCTGAAACGGCGTTACGAGCAGCACTGCAGGAAAGTATATCTCATTGCCTTGGTAGCCTTAATTTAAAAGCCACGCTTTAGGACTCAATTCAATTCAGTCTCAAAATGCACAAAATGTACAGCGTATAATTATTATTTATTTATTTATTTATTTATCGTTTGCTACACATTCCAAGAATTTGGAATCTGTTATTAATAACTTAAGGAGTGTAGCGAGGAAGCCAAATAGATGCTGAGAGCTGATTGACATTGGGTTCTTCAATCGATACAGTAGATGGACTATATGCATCGCTCAGTAGCTTTTATTTGAACGGTGACGCTTTAGGATTTCGTCCACAGACTCAAAAGTTACAACCACCTTGTACAGCACGATAAACAGCACCATAGGAAAGTACTGCTAAGAACAGAGATTTTATTTACATCGTCACACTCTGGGGATGTTATCCAGACTCAGTTGTTGGAGCCATCTTGCACACACAAGAGAAAAGTACTGCTCGGAGGCTTTCTTTCGAGTTGTCGCACTGCTGAATTTCAGCAGCAAACTCAAAAGATGTAAACACCTTTACAGCTATTATTTTATATTATTTTTTTTATTTTTTTATTTATTTACTACCTTTTTTACAAAGACAAAACGCCATTACAGTGTCTGCAGTAAGAAACGTTGACGGAATAACCCTCCAAAAAAGGGCCTGCTGATATTGAAGCTTGTACACGCTTAAGACTTTGAAGATGATCGAGACTGGTTTGTCTATTCGTCGTTTGCAGGTGGCGTTTTCGTACACGTACGAACTGCGGCCATATTTAGACTTGCTGCTGCAGATGCTGCTCATTACTGATTCATGGCAGACCCACAGGATTCACAACACACTTAAAGGTATAACGCTTCCCACCAGTGCGGCTCAAGTTGTAATCCTGGATGGCGCCATATGTGGGTAGAACATTGTGCAGCGCAATCGTGGGGTCATGGGTTCGAGTCCCATTCAAGCCTGAATTGTTTTCGGGCTTCTTTGCAACGGCTCAAGGGTGCTTTCCATTTGACACAACTGACCGGTCAGACCGCAGATTTGGGTGGGCTAACTCTACAGCGCCTTCAAAATAACACACACAATTCGTCTCAAGTTACATGTTCCTCCTTCGCGGGCATCAAATTTCTCGACGATGTTTACCTACACCTACACAATATGCTGTTCAAAGCTTCCACTAGTGACCAAGTGTTTCTTCATTGCCGTAATTGTAGCTTTCGCAAGTCTTGTTAGGTTGGTGGAAGAGGATTTCCTTCACCGAAAAACGACTTTGAAAAAGGGCCGCCGAGTTAGAAATGCAATCTCTGCACATGCTCAGCAGTGTGACCCAGACCCTTATTGACCCTTCGACAACAGTTTTCCGTGGTCAAGTAGATTCTATGTTTTCGTGTGTCTGTTCAGTGATAGGTCAGGGTTGACGTAAAATGTGGTAAGAACAAGAAAGTGGCGCGAGAGTCGTGAGACGACTGCGTCACCGATGTCCTTACTACATTATGACGTCATCTGTTTTACTGAGCAGTATCAAGGCAACATCAGGGGATCTATTTGTTTTATGTATTAGAAAACAGAAGGAAAAAATGTAAGGGTGAGATCTGTTCGTCCGTCGTTCAATAGATACAAGTAACAATCGATCAATATAGGTGTTTAATTCGGGTTATTGTGCAAACTCTTCTAGACCATAGAAATTTCTTTGTAAAATGTTCAAAACTCAAGTGGAACCACGGGCCGAAGGCAAGTTGCTTTACTTCCGAATTTCACCCTGGCATTTGTCGTTTTGCGCAAGCGTAGTTCTAAATGTATGTGTTGATTTCAGTTAGTAAAATCCACAGCGAAATCCGTTGTCAGGTCTAAATGAAGTTTTCCCAATCGAAAGCAGCCTAAATATCTTAAGTACGTGGAAAGGGTTATGCTGAGCTTGTATTTGTTTGTTCAGGTATCCCTGACGACAAGGAAGGTTTGTTCGACACAATTCAACGTTCAAAGAATCATTACCAGAAGAGGGCGTACCAATGTATCAAGTTCATGGTATCTCTATTTTGCAGGTAACCTACTTGGCACTCCTTGCCGCTTAAGTTGTTAGCTTAAATCTTGGGTCGTCAATCTCGGCCATGTTAGTACCAAGGAGACAGTCTCGAGCCCACAGTCGTCTGTCTCCTTGACCAGCGGTCCTAAAATAATTGACCGTAAGTACCTCATATATGCGAATTATTATGTACCGTACCCGAATCTTTGATGGTAAGTCCCTTGTCAAAAGAGGAAACTTTATTATTCCCGTTGGGTTTTTTTTAAAATTATTATTCGCCCAGGAATTTTGTCGAGCCAAGGTACTTTTCACGTAATCTCTTACATCTTTGTTGTTGTTGTTGTTGTTAGTACAGTACTTTCTTTGGCACTTCATCCTTTTATTTTCGAGCCTGTGTCTTGATGCTATATCGCCGTTTTTTTGTGTTTTTCTCTTATGTTATGTGTACTCAGCTGCCCTCTGGCGCACCAGATTCTAATGGCTGCGCAGGACCTCCGTCGGAAGTGGACATGGGCAGTGGAATGGCTAAACGATGAACTGGACAGGGTAGGATTAACTTGTACAATGAATTAGTCCTTTGAAAACTGCACTGGTTATTGATGTTGCTTCAGGCAGCATGTGTTGTCTAAACAAGGCCGATAAAGTTTACCTGAATCTCCTGGAGACTACCTCAGTGGTGATGGAATTATACTTAGTAGTTCAGCATTGTGATATTCTTTAGAGTCCTTTGACCGTGGTTCGGGTTTTATCGAGACCTCGTGAAGTGAATAGGCGTAAAAATACTGAAAGCTGGATAGTCTTGTGTGCAATCTCCAGCGGCGGAGAATTAACCCAGCAGTGATTAATCAGCGCTTTATGCTTTAAACGCCAAAATCTCCTTAATTAAGACATAGTGAAAGATCGTCTCAATGCGGCTAAGTTCAATACACCATTTGACGAACAAGAGATACATTGAATAGGCTATTTGCGAGTTCACTTCAGCCTCTTTTTGAAAGCGAGTCTAAGTGCGAAGTTTTTGTCATGAAAATCTGTTTAGATTGATATACAAAGTAAAACTTATTACTATCCGTGAGCCTCGGGAATGGAGGGTTGTCAAATACTCCGACATAATGAGATTCATGATGCTTTGTGATAGACATCACAAAGTGTCCCCAAACCCTAGTTCTTAACAAAATAGTAACAGTTTTGTGACACATGAAGAACGAGACACTTTGTGACCCTTTGTGATGTCTATTGTGACGTACTGTGAATCTCATTATGTCAGAGTATTGGACATGTATGGAGGCGGAAATGGCCTGTTGTCATAGCTTGCATGGATTTCTTGTGGCTTTTATTTCTCTTTTGTTACATTCAGAGACCCTACACGGGTGGAACGTCCTACACTTACAACAACTGGTCTCCGCCGGCACAATCCAATGAGACCTCAAACGGGTAAGAGAACTGGTGATTTGATTTAGAAGTGATAGTGGTTCTTCTGAGTCTAGTGTCGCAAACCATGGCCAAAGAAAGTGCTCTATTTGGCCAGGACATCCGCCGTGATACGCGCATTTAATTTAACCAATCAGAACTTTGTAGTCGGCGCTAAGCGCGGTAAAAGTTCCCGCCATTTCCGAGTTGCTGTTTGCCGCTGCTTCAAACCGAGTCTTGGTGCTAAACCATTCAAATGATAATGAGTTTGATTTGCATGAAAATACCCAACTCATTTCCATTTTAATGGTTGTGCACCAAGACTCGCTTTCAACCAGAGGCAAACGGCAACTCGGAAATCGGCTATTGGTTTTCGTTTGCTTTTGATTGGTCGAGAAACCGGCGCGAAGTATTTTAACCAATCAGTGGGAGTAGAAAAGCTTTCGCTAAGTGATGTTCGAGGCTCAGTTGGAGACAACTCTTAAGGCACGTTTACATAGGCACAACTCGATGCAATGTTTGTCACGATTTTTATTGCAATTTGTCGCCATGACACACCATGATTTGAGATGCATTGTCAAAGTTTAATAATAGAAATCGAAGCAAAATTGCATCAAGTTTTGAGCAAGTTTGAAACCCCTGAAATATCGCAGCGACAAAAATCGCGCTGAAATCGCACCTAGTTTACAGGTGCTATTTTGAAGTTGCAACTTTAGCGCGACAAAAAAATTGCGTCGAGTTGCACAACAAACATCACATGTTTAAACAGGCCTTCAGAGGTAAATGCTGGGAAAATGGCGGCGATTCGATTAAGTTTAAATCCCAAATCTGTCCGTCTGAGTAACGGTTCACAGGTTTCTGTTATCTACATGCAGGTATTTCCTGGAGCGTTCACACAGCGCACGACTAACACTCGCTAAGGCTTGTGACTTGTGTCCTGAAGAGGTAAAATCTTGTTTGTTTTGTTTTGTTTTGTTTTTATATAACAGTGTTAACAAATCCCTATTCCATAAGAGTCAAAGTTTCTACGTTTACTCATCTCTACTTTGGCACAGTTGTAAATGTACTCGACTTAATTCTTTCTTTGCGCTTTCAACAACTATTTCCCTTCACCGCCTCATTCTCTTCCTGAAACTGCGTTTCACCAAAGGTTTTTCTTTCATTAAGTTTGAAAACTTTCTGGGCACTGAACTAAAGCATTTGCGCGTTCCAGGATCAAGAGGAACCCGAGGGGGAGGTAGAAGGGGAAAATGGCAACTCTGGGGATGATGAAAGTACCCCTAATGCTCAGCAAGCTAGTCCTCATCACGAGTCAGGTGACAGGTCTTCACCGAGCACAGAGCAGATACCGCCTCTTGATAAAAGTGACACAGCCGTCGATAATGATACGGAGCCTGGTGAAACAACAAAGTTACTGAACGAGGAGTCCGACTGAGTGTATTAGTGCGCAAAAACAATGAACGATCCATGACCTTGACAACCCCAATGCTGCAGATCTTGAGCTGGTTCCCAGTTCTTGTGGCCTCGCTGTAAAGGAAGACGGCTTGGTTGCTATGGCATTTGTTCCTTTGACCCGGGAAGCTCGTGGACGAAAGTGAATCCAAGAGAAATGTTGTTGGAATTCCATCTGACATGTTCGCGTGATTTCTACGTCCAGTTGGCGCAGTCAGAGTGAAAAATGCTAATTTATTTTTTTATTTAATGTAGAGGGCCGTTAGCCGATTTTGTATCATCGAGAGGCGTTTGTATGCTCTTAGCTGAGTCGTCTGTTAAGCCCTACCTTAGTGTGATAGAAACGGACTCTTGTCACCCTCCGTACCCTGACTCTAAGGCGCCAGAAAAGTACGTTCGGTATTCATTTGCAAAGAAGCCAACATTGTTCTGTAAAGATTTTAAGAGAAAATGGACATAATTCTAGAAACTATGAAAAGTACAAATAGGAACATGGTCCCTGGTTCATCCGGTTGCGTCATTCTGATTTCGTTGGTTAAATATGGTTGCACCTCTAGTGAGCGCATTTTTGGGCGAACCATAGGCGCGAAGCCCGATTGCAGTGGACGATTTAAGGACAAATCTTGTGAACCCCGTAACCGGGGATCGATTGAATAAAATCTTTTACACTTGTAACTTCAAGCCGACTCTTACTTTTTTCTGAGCTTCCGCGAGTTCTCATGGGCTCTGTCAGACGCCCATAGACCACTTTCATAAATGGGCGACCAATTTGTTATTCTTTTGTAGCTTTGTAAATTAGACCTACTGGCCTCATTTTAGAACAAAAATTCTTTTGAATTTTGCGCATCCTAGCGAGGCAAGAAGGGCTCATTAGCATAAAAACAAAAGGATATTTTGTTTGGCCGCCATTATGAAAGAGGTCTAAGTAGGAGCGTCCTTGTGTTATAGTTGGGGCCAACACCACAGGAGGAGATGAGGTCATTTTTAGTTTTTGAAATTCCGGTGAAATGTGGTTGCCATGGCTGCAAGCGCTGTCCTCTGTGCAAACAATACTTGGTATAAAACTAAAATGAGCTGTCAGTCGCTGTCATGCTAAGCCATTTGATTGGATCAATTGGATGAACGTGTCTGTTTTTTAGCGCGCGAAATGTCGTTCCAAAAATAGCTTCGTCTACTCTTGTGATGACGTACGAACCCGGTGGTGTAGTTAGACGCAGAAACGAGTAATGCGTCTTACAAGAATGACGGTACTTTTTATCGTGGAAGACGAATAGTTCGCCCCAGGAGCATTTTATTCGTCTAGATAAATACGGGAAATAGGCACCAGACTAACATCGTCTGGTGTTAGCCAGAGTAAAATCGATAGGTGGCAGTATTGGGGGATAAAGGGTTGAGCAAATATAAACACACCACTGAACAACTCGGAACACTTCACTTTCTCTCAGAATTCTCTCGTTCATAATTTTATGCAAATTTGATTTGGAGTCACAACTTTTCTTTCGCACGTGGAAATTCTTTGGGCGTGCCGAGTACGTCGCATTGTAATCAACTGTTAATAAGTTTGTGGCTTGTGAGTCGCCTGTTTGAATGTCGTGTCAAACGAACCGTTTGGAAAGTGATGAACCATGAAATATAAGACTTTAGTTGTCAGGAAATGTCTGTCCAAACCGAAGGTGAGTCTTGCTGTAAAAATATTTTTTCTTCAAATGCTGATACTGAGAAATATGCCAATTTAAAAGCTGACTTGAGAGCACGTGCGGCTCGTTTCTTGTGTGTCCCTTCAGCATTTGAGAGACTGCAGACTTCTATCTTTTTAGTTGTAATTTGGCGAAGTATTATACTGTCAGTATGCAATTATTTATTGAAAGCGAAGTAAATGTCGATCGACGAGAATTGAGCAGCAAGGAATTAACGACAATTCGGGAATAACTTCAGCAAACCGCCTCCTAGCAGACATTTTGTCATAGTACGAGTTATTCACTAGGACATTTTTGTTTTTCCGTCGGATGTTTACACGGTGCCAAATCCATTAAGGACCGGACCGGTGCCAAAACTGAAAGTTATTTTATGGATGTCCAGAAATCGTAATTGGGAACGGATTGACGGTACGTTTAGGTCCTTGTGAACAAGAGGCCTATCCGTCACGATTTTTGGATCGTAACCAATCGGAATTGATCTGTCTCGTGTGAACATAGCCAAAGATTGCCAGAGTCATTCTGGAACATACACTGTTGAGGGGGGCTGGGGAATTGTGGTTCGGGATGACGAGACGAGAACATTGCTGGCCTGCATAGTATAGTGTAACCCTCTAATTACAACTTGACCTGTCTGACTAGGATAATTTACGTGCTTACTTCAAGATCATTTGCTTGTAAAGTCTTTATATCACAATGAGTAACGAGAATTACTCAGTAAATCGTAATCCGCAGCGGTATCTCAATTGAACACAAGCCGATGTCAGCTCGACTCAAAAATTCGAATGCTTAGGCGACGCATTTTATAACTTTCCGCAGCGCCTTTGCGTAAATTTCCAGCGTTACAAATTCAAATCCCAGGCTTCTGAAGAGGCTTTTTTGCGTAAGTTTCCTGCGTTAAAAATCCTGTGTTCTGTAGAAACGGTCTTGATTGCAATAGGTGGTTTTCATGTTACGTCATATACGCCACGTTGGTGGACGAAAACTCTAGATCTCTTATTAGCTTTCTTTGTTCGTCCACCAGCAGTTCTACGTTTCACCATTGTGATCCCTGCCCCTAGACACTGGTTGCAAACCACCTATATGGCAAGCTGAGAAATATTTCAAATGCTAAAGCTGACATGAGATAACTTAATCACTAACAAAGAAAATGTATCCGTTTTTGGTTAAACAGCGGGGGCGGTTTTAGTGTTAAGTAGTTTAAACGAGAGAAAACTTGGGAGTGATTTTTTCAACTGATATCCAGTTATGAAATTTATTCTAATGAATCCTCCTGAGTTACGACCAATTTTTGTTATTTTTGAAGTGTCTGAAACTCCAGATCGATACCCAGCTATTTCAATATATATATCATTCACAGAGAATTACAAACTTAAAACAGTTAATCAAATTTAGAAAATCAATATTCTGGAAATTTTCACTTAGAGAAGCTTAATAAGAGAATACACCAGATGCCTTGCAACTTTAATATTTGCGTGTGAATGGGTTGTATTGTTATGTGTTTGGGTTTTTCAGACACCGCAGCTACAAGAAGACAATAGTAATCACAAGTGGCAGAGTGCTCTGCAGTTACTCATACAATACCCGCTGATAAGAGAATCAGACTGTATGTGGTTTTTAACCAATCTCGGGAAACAGATACCAGTGGTGAACGTGATCTACAAGTGCTGGTGTCCGAACAAAAGAAAGCTAATGAGAGATTGATTGTTTTCGTTTGAACCTTTATTTATACGGGGATATATTTAACGCTTGCGGGGGCCCTGTATTTAAAAAAAATTAATTAAAAAAATTAATTAAAAATTAATTTTAAAAAAAGTAATTAAGAAAAATAAATAAAACAGTGATAACAAAACCAAAGGAAAGGAGGGAACCCGTTGACTATTTACAAAGCTGCGTCGTTATAAGTCGCTGTCGTGGGCTAACGTTCTCCACAAATCAGATCACCTTGTCCGGCGTTTCGTAGACGACACTGACAAGAAACAGAACGAAAATGCAGGGGAAAGTAAAAAAGGTACAACGGGTTACACGTATTTAGGAAGGACTAGGAAGGACTTCCGGCTGCTGTGAATATGAATAATTGATCACTACGATAAAATTCTGTGCGTATTAAGGAGAGACAAACGCCTTGTTCGGTCTCAGATCGATCCTGACTGCGACTGAATCTCCGGGCTCGGCCTTTTCTTGTCTTACTGCAAGTATGACTGGTCGTTGTTTTTTTGTTCATAGTTGGCTGATTGCCTCTGTACTTTGGCTGGTTTTCCTTCGACACAATGCTCAAGCTGGACAAGGTGAGATCGAAACTTATCCGGTTGTTTAAAAGTATTATTTCAAGATTAACTTAAAGAAGGAAGATGTCGGAATTAAAGATTTGTAGGTCGATGTCGTTTTCTGCTGTCAAACTCCACACCCGAAGACTCACATTTACTCTTAGTATTTCTTTCCCCCATTAGGGGCCAGTGCACAGTAACGTTAAGTCTCGTTTTAGAAGTCTGACAAGAATGTTCGTTCTGTTCTTCTTCTCCTTCTTTTAGTAAATTCAAAAACGCGATGCAAGCGGGTACCTCTAACGGGCGCTGGCAGTTTACATTCATCTGTAACAGATTTTGAATACATTTTTGTAGCTTTAGTATGTCACGAAGGATCGCTTTCTGGAAAATGGCAAACGATTTTTACTGCCATGTTAAAACGAACGATAAATGTTGAAGTTAACAGGGCCGGAAAAGCTACCTTCAATTGTTATTCAATCATATGAAGAATTCACCTGCATTTGATTTACAACTTCAAGAAAACACTTTCGGTATCTTTTGTACCACGGAAAAGACTTCTTTCTTGAAAATGAAAAACAATTTTTACTTCCCTGTTGTAACTGACTTATAACCAGGTGAAAATTTAAAATACATACATATTTAATAACATTTCACACCAAAAGTCATAAGTAAGCTTGAAAAAGTTTTTCCCACAATTATAACAAGTAAATGATCGAACCAAGAGATTAGTAGAGAATCAGTAAAGGATGATACTAACGGCCTGTCATAAAAAGTAGGTCTTCTCAATCGCACAAAAGTACAACAAAAGGTGCTAAATTTTTCGCGCGTCGAAAATTTGACCTCGTGTGATGTTGTCACAACAGTTCGACTTTGTTCACGTACTAGATATAAAAACTGTATAAAAGACCTAACATAACCCAATTGTAATCGTTTTCATAAAGAGCTAGGATCTGAATGTCAAAGAGTGGCATTCACATAACGTGACGGGAGCTCGGAAACCAGGTGGAGTATGTAATCTAAACAGTTGTGTTGCCACTGAAATTGTTGGCCAGGAATCGGGACTGAGATGTTTTCCATACTCTAAAGACAAGACCAGAGTTTGATACAAATGCGCGAGCAGACCAAAAGACAAAATAATCGCCAGAGCTTCTTCTGTCAGTCTTCATATGATAGTATTTTCTCTTGCATTAAGCCAGCGACACACTAGGCGATTTTGTTCGCCGATCGCAGTGGTTTCGATCGCCAACGAATTTCGGTCGCTGCGTAGCACGGGCACACCTGGCGATTTTATACGGCGATCGCAGCGAATTTCCAGTCTACTTTTGTTCCCAGGCGTCTCTCAAAATAAAAATGACCACTGTCCGCCATTTTTAATTAGTCACGTGATAAAATCGCAAGGTCTTATTAGTTGAGTCGTTCAGCAATTGGCTGCGATCGGCGTATAAAATCGTAGGAGCGGGCACACTAGGCGAATTGCGGCGAATTTAATCGCTGTAAGGGACAGTGTTGTCGTGTCGCGCTCCCCACCTAACCCCCCTTGGTGTGAGTCACGTGATCGGAAGGCCATGTGCTGGGGGGCTGGGGAGGCGTTGAAGTTTGGACGCGTGAAAGGCTTTACCCGTTTGTTTGCCTTTACCCGTTTGTTCGCCTCGTATTTTTTGAACCTGTCGATGTTGAGCATAACATAAGAGGCCCAAAAAATATGTGAGTGTCGTTTTTCTTCTTTTGTTTTTTAATCGCTTTATCTGTATTCGGTATTTCTTTCGTTTTCGTCGTTTATTTAAATATCAATATTTATTTTATAATTTCAGCTGTACCGCCCGCTAAGACGTGTCGCAGATTAAAGTTTAACATAAATATTTGTCTGTGGTTTGTTCAACAATCGCCGATATCTGACATGCTAGATACCGGAGATTTTATGCGCCGATCGCAGGGATCGGCGAAAATCGCAATCGCAGCACCGGGCACATTAGGCGATTTTCGCCGATCGGCGTTTAAAATCGCCTAGTGTGTCGGGGACTTTGAGTAATTACCTGTTTGCGTTTGACGTAGGATAACGTGCTTCATGCTACCGAGTCGAAGCCGTGTGATTTTTATCCTGGAGGTGCTAGGATTTTCGAAGACGACACGGCCACATCCGAGTATTTCCGAAAACGTCACAAGACTTCCGAAGATGCCCGAAGATTTACGAGTCCGAATCGCTAAACACGACCTCGTGCCCAATGCTTTTCCTTTCAAATATCGGAGATTTCAGGGACAGCATTATCATTGCGTTTCTCGAATTGGTTTGAATTAATAGATTTTTGGAAATCGTATCATTTGAGTTTGTAATAGCTCGTATATGTCACCCGGGCGTGTGGAATTGGTCCGTAAGCGTGAGCTGGCGTGAGCTGGCGTGAGATCGAAGTTCTCATCCAGCAGGTGTGAGCTAGACACGCCTGAAGGTCACAAAGGGTACTGAGGGATGTCCCGGATATCCTCTGTGACCATGTGAACCCGTAAAGAGCTTCGTCGTTTCAAGAAGCAGTTCAATGCCATTTCGACTTAAGTCACATGCGCAACCAAGACTTCTCTTGGCGCAAGTTATCGTAAGCACTTCCTCAATTTCTTATGCGCATTAGGGTCTGAGTTACCGCTTTAACAAAATATGTGCCTCGGAGTTCTACTGTTCTTTGCAGGTGGCTGCCAAAGTGTCAAATTTCTGTCACCACAAACAGGTCAATACTTAGAAGGTCACGTGTTTATGAATCTTACCATCGGAAAGAACACATCATGTCAAGGTCTATGTGTAAGGGAAAGGAAATGTTTGTCTGTCAACATTGGTCAGACAACTGAGGACAAAGCTATCTGTCAACTGAGCAACTCAGATCACTGTCAGCACCCGGAAGATCTTAAGCCAAGACCCGGCTGGAGATACAGAGGCACAGAGGTATGAAATCAATGTAAAGATACCGAGCTATTACAGCTAATATTGTAGCCTTGCCGGGGCAAAAACGAAGGTGGAAGTAAGCCGCTCTAATAACCTACGCAAAACATGTATTGCTAGTTTTTAATTTGACAGGCTAAAGGTTTACATGTATTGTTTTGCGCAGCCAATTTACATTCACCTCTTCAGAAAGGGTACGTGAAATTTTCACGAACCTAAACACTCGGAACAAATTGTGCACGAAATGTGCGTTCAGGATATAGGAGGATCTACTGATCTCTCATCTTGACGCCACATAAACGATAGTCTCCGACATCAAATTACCGGTTATATTGCAATGAATATGGAATCGAATCAATGTCATCAGTGATCCAAAGGGAAAACATTAAAACATAACCGAAAACAGCCAGCCGGCTACATTCCAAATAGCTTTTTCCATTGGGAGGGAGAGAATTTTGTTCAATCCCCGTAATACAACACTGTCTTACCGTTACTTTGTTTTCAATGAATTGCTTCCTCATCAGAATCTTTGCTGCAGTAATCCGTGCTTCAATGATGGGAAGTGTTTTAGGGGTTATCCTGACAAGAAATATGTCTGTGAGTGTTCACCCAGCTACACAGGTGAACACTGCGAACAAGGTAAACAGATAATGTGTCATTTCGCTTAGCTGCGTTTCCATGCATGAAAATGCTGATTTACGTTTACACTATCTGGCAGACAACTACAACTGATCAAAGTAATATCACCGTGTTTCAGTGATTCTCGACTGATCCTATGTCCATGCATGACTGTGACGTGTGCAGTGTTTTCCTTAGACGTTAAAGTTGCTTTTGTGGAACGTTAACGCTTACTTGAATATGTGCTAACGCCAACTGATTTTGTTTGGCTGCTTTTCCTTGAAGATGCAAATTTACTTCGTAAACATCTTGTGGTGACAACTCAGTAAAGCGTGAGTAACATTTATACACTAGGGCTAGGACTGCTATAAGAGACCGGGAGAAAGGCAGGCAGGAATTAAGGGTATGCGGGGAATAGGGGAAGAAAGGAGGGGTTTTAAGGAGATGGGAGGGGTGGGGCAAGGGTGAGATCAAGAGAACTAATAGTGTAAGGCTCGTGGAAAGAAGATCACGATACGGAAGGCGGGAAATTTCGATCTTCACTGTACCCCTCCTCCCTTAATTCCCCTTACCCACCCTATCCCTCAGAAAGCCTGAATTACCATATGGCGCCATATTTTGTTATTTCTTTCAGCGATTAAAACCAGATTAAAACCGATTGACCAATCGGTTTCCTTTTTTGCTATTTAGATATCGATGAATGCAGCGGGGACATCCATAATTGCAACAAAAATGCAAACTGCACAAATACAGTCGGACACTTTAACTGCACGTGCAATCCAGGGTTCACTGGCGATGGACGGTCGTGTTCAGGTACAGTTTTTGCTTGTTGTTATTGCTATACTGGTCATCAGTACTTTGTTTTCAGGCGGAAGCTATTTGTAGATGAATAGTAATCGTTTTCGTCTCGCGGTGACTTTACGAGTTGATAAGAACAGTGAAGAGGATCGCATCTAGCCAATCAAATACATACAGTCATGACACGCCACACCCAGCCCATTTCTC